>CAEFZX010015663.1:0-15912 GCA_903066825.1 Alfaro cultratus | reverse complement strand
TAGATAGATATATCTATATATCTAGATATATATAGGCAGCTCTCCCTTCATGATTTTCAGCCCAAGGAAGGGCAACAACAGAGTCCAGATTGTCTTCCTCTCATATCAGTCATTCCTCACATTCTTGCTGCTGACCTGAAGTTGGCGTTAAGGTGCAGACTGACAGAAAGTCCATCAGAGTCCCTTCGTCCCCTGAATAACAGGAAACAGTAGACCTATCTTCTGTCTGCACCGTGTAACACACACAGGGAGACAGTAAAGCTTTAGTTTGCCTTACCCTACATTTGGCCAGGGTGTTACTAAGTTCTTATTCTTTTTTTTTTGGCTATTAAAGTTTTTATTGTTGTTTCAGAACACATACATACATAACCTCTCCCACACCTTCTCAAAACAAAACACAAACCACAAATGAAGCAAAACGACCAGGTCAGTGCATAAATCAATAAAAGTTTCACAAGATATCCTCGATGGTAGCAGAAGCAACCACAGGAAACAGAAGTAGTCCTTCGTCAGTATTTTCCAAAACAGCAGTTCTTAAAGGAGATTACTTGTCCCAGTACTGCAGGAGAGGAAACAGTTCCAGGATTTCTGGAAGTTTTCAATGTCATTATATAGGGATGGAGCCAAAGTGAGTATCTTGTTGTATCAGTACAAGATACAACAGTATCTTGTTAAAGTACTTGTGTTAAAGTACAACAAGATAGACTGGAAGGCGATGTGGAAGGAAGTGCGGATCACTGTCTGATCATGACAGACAGAGAAACAATGCTTTAATAATAGAAAGAGCAGGAAGGGTCTAATTCTGAGCCAGTCAACCTTCATGGAGTTTGTATGTTCTCATAATTTCTGGGTACATTTTTCCCAAGATGATACACGTGTACTTTCCTTAATTATCTTTTGCGAGATTCCTGTGTATAACTTCTGATCAGAAACTGGGTGGAATGAAAATGCCTTTAAATCTAAGGGTGTTTTCACACCTGAAAGTCTGATAGACTTGGTTCAATTGAGGCCAAAATTGCAACATTTGTTAACATATTCAGCTGCTACTTTCCCTCAAATGATCCTAATGGAAAACATGTTCCCCTCCTCACCTGCGGTGGCAATCTGCCAAGAAATACTTAAGGAAACAACAAAAAACCTGTGAAGAAGACATGAGCACAACGTCCTTCTTCACCAAATGTAAATAAAAATGGAGTGGTGTCAGATTTTAGAGTTTGTAATATTTCTCTTTTGTCTTTGGTAAAAGACCATGAGACTTTCTCTTGCTAGCGTTAAGCTCGTGCTTTTCTTTTGGTTGGATTTACCCAGAATGCCCTGCACTATACTCAGCTCCCTGCCTTTGGAGCAGTCTCTGGTGCGCTTGACATTCACATATGCATTCTAACTGCACCAGAGTTCACTTTAATCAAACCGAGACAGAGGATTGTAGGCAGACCGTTGATTCAACTGACTTGCGTTGCTTCTTCAAGAAGCATTAAGTGTTTCCACATGCACACTCACCTCCTATGGTTTTGCATCTTGATGTCATTTCCCACAGGACCAGAGCCATGGAGTAAATGTCGGTCTGCTTGAAGGACTCAATGTTCTCCAGATTGAGCCGGGCCTCCAGGACCTCGGGGGCCATGTAGCGCGCCGTACCCACCTACAAGTCACACATTAAAAACTGTTCACTCACATCTGCACGCAAATATCACGCACTAGATAATAATCAATATATTTGATGTAGATTGCTTGATGATTTTGTTGATGGCATTTGACAAACTTGTTTCATAACTAATTGTGGTTTTATGATGGAAATAGGCCTGTCACAATACTCAATAAATCAATTAATCACATGATTAATTAAAATGAGTTCAACAATTTTCATTTGCATGATTTGTCGTTTCTCTCTTTCTGCCAAAAACTGGATGACAAAAGTCTCCAGCTCGGTGCTTCGATTTCCGCCAGCCCTTTCTTTAAAGGACAATTTTGTTTACAAAGACTAGTAATTAATTTCATTTGTTTTTGTCTGTTGTTTATTTTGGATATTTAAAATGTCTTCCAGTTCATTAAAATTGAAAGTTTATTCATCTTTGAGAATGTGTTCTTGCATTATTATCCCTTTACCATTATATTACATACTTGAAAATTATCCTAAAGCAACAATATTATCGTTTATCGTAATAACTTCTGGGACAATTTTTCGTCCAGTAAAATTTGTTATCGTGACAGACCTGGATGGAAATCACTTTGAACTGCTTTGTTGCTGAAATGTGTTATATAAGTAAACTTGACTTGACATTTATAGAAACAAAGATGAGGAGCAAAAGTGTATCGTCAATGTAGCTCTGAGACAATTGAGCCTTATTAAACATTAAATTAGGTTCTTAATTACAATTAATGTCATTTTTCTCATAATGCATTGTTTTGTATTGCATTGCTTGGTCACTTCACTGTTTATCAGAAGTGTTGTACACAAGTGTAACTGTGTAAGTGAGAAACTGACCTGGCCACTGTTGGCGAGATCATCCACTGACAGGCTGCTGTCCAGACAGAGAGCCAGGCCAAAGTCACATATGCAGCAGGTCAGGTCGTTCTTCACCAGCACGTTGGAGCTCTTCAGGTCTCTGTGAACTATGGGCATCTGTTGGTCCAACAGCAGCTGAGGTCAAAACTCAACAGATTTCAAAACAAACAGCCACAAAACAACCATAAAGCAAATGGTAAAAGTGGAAAAGAATAATAGGCAAACTGAACTTAGGTTGACAATGAGTTCACTGGGCTCAAATGGTTTCCACAGTAACCAGATCTTAATCCAGCAGAACACCTTTAGACTTTGTGGATGTGCAGCCAGCAAATCTGCAGCAACTGTGGGATTTTATGTCGACATGGACCAAAATATCTAAATGAATGTTTTCCACACCTTGTTGAATCTGCCATGAGAAACTGAAGTAGTTCTGAGGGCAAAAATCAATTCAACCCACCCTAGCAAGGTGTGGGTAGTAAAGTAGACAGTGAGTGGATAGTCTAAAACCTACCCAGAAACAGTCTTTTAAATGGATAGCTTCTTTACTTAGATGTCTTTTGTGTGATAACCATTGGAAAAACCCTAAAGGTCCACTCTAGATTCCCCTGCAGAATAATGGTGTTGTGGTCTGCAACAGAACCAAAAGCTTTAGGGCAGGAGATGAGAGACACATTGGAGAAAAGTCTTATATTTACCTCTAAGAATATATCATCACAAAACAAGGGGATGAATTTCTGTAATCAGAAAGAGATCCCACACACAGCGCATGGCTTTCACAGGATTCACAGGCCCCAGTCTTCAAGCAGTTCTATTAAATCTAAGGCATTTTCACTCCAACATTCTGCCAAATGTGGATTTATTAAGAAATATGCAAACCAGGTTGTTGCTTCCTGTTGCCCTGCTCTTGTTTCCAAGAGTTAAAAATACCTTTAAGCAGACAACAGCTCATACAGCTCCCGGTATGTGGAGTTTTGTGCTCCTTACTGAGAAGACTGTATCTTTACAGAGTATCTTTTGGTGTGTGAACTTGGTTGACGTTTGGTCTTACTTTGCCTGTATGGGCATGGTTACAACAATCCAAGAGCGCCGCTGAATACGATGTCCTTTGATGTTAAAAAGATTGACAATCTTAGTTAGCATTGCTATCAAAGCTTGAACTCATTCTGCTCATCAGGTTTGTTTTAGTTTAACATATCAAATGTCTTTAATGCTTTTTCAAAATGTGTTTCAAAGTAACTGTCAGGCACTGACTGGATTTTATGTTGTCACCTTCTTAAAATAATTGCCAAAGTCATTTTTTGGCAAAAGTGATTTTTATTTATTTATTTTTGTCTAAATCATCTTTTGGCAAAAATTACTTGGGTCATTATTTCAGGACGGTGACGATATGTGATTTAGATTTGGTCCCAGTTTGGTGATTATGAAATGATTCGTGGACATTTTCATCAAGTCCCACCTTTGGCCGTCCACTTGCAAGCTGGTCGCTGTGAAGGTGGGCGACTCCGCGGGCCAGAGAGATGCTCAACGCCTGCAGTTCCTCCCAGCTGATCACGTGGCGCGTCAGATACTCCTGTGGAGCAGAGCGACGTTTGAGCTCCATCGCGTTTAGAAGTTATTAATGCAGCAAGCTTCATAAAGGGAAACCAAGCAGCAGTGGACTCACCTGGAGGTTCCCACTGGGGTGGAAAGCTGTGATGAGCCAGTACTGTTTCTCTGCCTTCCTCTCCTCGGCTGTCAGGAAGTGGAGGACGTTCTCGTGTCTGAGGTCCGTGTTGGAAAAGATGTCCTTCTCGTTCTTCCAGGATGCGAACTCCTCATAGGGGAAGATCTTCACAGCCACGGTTTCAAACTGAGCTGAGCTGCTCTGCTTCAGCTTTGCCTTGTACACCTGAGCGAAGCGGCCCTTACCCACCTGGAGGAAGATAAGAAAAAGGGCCTCAGTGAGACGGCACAGCGCCTCCAAAGAGCTTCAGCTCTTCTGCTCACACTCACCAGCAGATCCAGCTCTATAGGCAGGGGCTCGGTGTTGTGATTCAGGTTGTTGGCGTGCATTGAGCTGCTGTCAGAGCCGTCGTCGTCCACCATGAAGGCGCAGGCGTCTCTGCAGTCCAGCCCGCCGGCTTTAGGCTTACGCATTTTAACGTTGCTCTCCCACTTCTTGCTAAGCTGGCGGCGCCGATTGATGCGGTGCCAGTGGATAACCGCGGCAACCAAGACTCCCATCAGAATAAGGGGAAGCAGGCTCACCAGAATTATAGAGATGAGGGAATCGCCCACAGCTTGATCTTTTGCTGCTGAAGAAAAAACAGAGGAAGAGAGCAGTTAGAGAAATGATGAGCTTAGAACCAAAAAGGGTCTCAATCAACACAGGTGAATGTTTGATGACAGGGGCTCCCAAACTTTTCCATGCCATGGCCCCCCAAAGAGCATTGACCTCTGACCTGGGAGCCCCTTTGTGAACCCACAGACAGAAAATATGTAAAGAAACATAAACTTTTAGGACGTTTTTATGCACTACTCAATAATTATTACAATCATTTAGCACAAATGATGGTTCATAGCGACAGATAAACCAGACAGTGTGAAGCCATGAGTTCGATGGCAGAAAATCAGAAATTTTGGTGGTGAGTATTATCTGGTATTAAAATCAGATTATGATTTTAATACCAGATAATACACATTTTCATCACAATTCCCTCTTTTGATTCCAAACAAATATGTAATATTTTATATTAATCTCATCTAATTTTATTATATTTCCACAGTTTTTGTGGTTTTTGCAACAGTGCGCTCCACCGTCCTCTCCTGGTTGTTTCCTTTGGTCTTTTTCTTGTCAGAAACTCGAGGAGCAAATAGAAACAGGAATAACATTTAAATCAATTATTTTAACACATTTTGTTTTTTCAAAATAACAAAAATTGTGATGAAAAATTAAAGATTAAAAAATTCATGAAATTAATCTTTTTTTGTCTCATCTTCCCTCCAACTTTCTGAGGCCCCTGGCGGTTCCCATTTTGAAAAACACTGCCTTAGGACACTGGTGAAAGTGTTGAGGTAGAAAAATGAGCATGCAGATGGGATGCTAACAGGCGCCACGCGTCTATGGAAGGCTATGAATGCTACTATAAGTGGCAGCTTAAGAGGACCTGGGATGTGTGGAAAATCTAGCTAGATTCAAGAAGGAATTAAATTTTAAAATATCCAATTGTAATCAATTAGGAGCCACAATATGGAAACATGAGGGAATTGCTGAATGGTCATTGAAAGTATCAAAACAGTTCTGCCAAAAATGAGTGAGTAACGAGCAAAAGTAAGAGTCACGATAGGCGTCATAATTGTTAGCAATGCAGAGTTGCGTCTTCTCAAACACTTCCTGGGTTTCCACATCCCAACGTCTGACCTGACGTGACCTCTGAAGACGTTGCACCTGGTGAAAAAGAGACAACAAAGGTTTCGCTTCCTAAAGAAAGCTAAACGGACTGGACTCTGTTCTCACCTGCTTAATAACTCATAGAGAGCCACAATAGAAGTATTTTCAGTTTTAATATGACAGCGTGGTATGGTCGTGGTCCATCACTAGACAGGGAGACCTTGTCCTGGATGGTGTAAACAGCACAGGGAATTGTGGGAAGTTGGGACTTGGTATACACTGGATGAATCCCGCCTGCCTACTGGCCTGTTTATTCTGCTTCCTTCTGGAAAGCGGTGTATGAACACACAAACACACACCACACTGAGAGACCGATGGTTCAACCAGAGCGGTGAAAAATCAAAATTAAGCACAAGGTGTACTTGTCAAGTTTTCACTTGTTTTGCTCTTTGCTGTAGCGTGAGAACCGACTGTTGTTCCTGGTTTGAACTATTGCACCTTCATGCCTGTCAAAATGGTCTTAAGCTAACTGAGTCACACTTTAAACTGTTGGAGAAGGCAGCATTACTTTCACTTTTCCTTTAGATAAGAATAAAGAGCTTGTCAAATCCAGTGGTCTTCTTTCTCTCTCTCTCTCTCTATTTGTGACTCTCCAAACTGTAATGCTTTAGCCCTGGCTAAAGTTTCTTTCCTTCTCATTTTGGAAAACCTTTGAATTCCAGTAGTAAAAGTAATTATAATGTTATAGTATGTGGGTTGCAAAAAAAAAAAAAAAAAAAAAGGCTTCCAAAAACGTAGACACTTCCACTCAAATTCCCTGTTTCTGTACTTTGAATGTTTTTAAGGCTTTTATGACTCCTTGACGGTTTTGGGGAGCTAGGTTCATTTTCTCGTTGTGCCTGTAAGTGTGTAATCTGTTCTGTGAGAGTAGAATGTGTGTGAGGTGTAAACACAGCCAGCAATGTACTGGAATGTCAAACTGGTAGTAAGGCTTGCATGGCCTTTTCCAGTCGGGATGCCAGAGTGTTCTCATGCTTTCCTCTAATTGGTTTGAGATGTAATTTGGCCAAAGATATGTGTCTGGGAAACTTTGAGCTAGTCCTCTCTCCCTCAGAATACGGAAACTCAAAGCAGTAACTACTCACAGTTTAAAAGAGTTTTATGAAGTTACAGGCGAATGAACCATTTTTGTTGAAAGATAGCAGCACCAGACCTGATTACAGGTAATAGGTGGTTAGATAGTATATACTTCAAAAAGTCATTTTAAGTCGATTAGTCAGATCTTTGCAAAGCCGTTTTGAAAAAATTGCCACCACTGAAGTTAATCAAAGTCAGGATGGATGCAATTGTAAATGTGATGAGTTGGTTTTACGTCGATATAAATATCAATACACACAAAATACTACAATATAAAATACTTTGAAATACATATAAACATTAGGGGGATTCAAAAACAGATATTATTAATCTGTTCTTTGTTTGTTTTTTTAAATTTGTAGCAGTTTTTGATCTTCTGTGTGAACCTTTATATCATGATGCTGCTCTTACACCTGAGTTTCCCCACTGTGGAGCAATCAGAACCATTTCTCTTCCATTCTAAAGCTCTTCTTGTCTCATCTTGTCAGGTTCTGGTGAACTTCATGCAGACGGATCGACTCAAGTCAGAATAATGAAAAAGCTTTGAAACAGCCTTGCAGGCTCTTGTGCTTTTTCTGAAAATTCAAGTTGAATTATTACTGTGATTTCTTTGAGCATACACACACACACACACACACACACACACACACACACACACACACACACACACACACGCACACATACACACACACACACACACACAGACACCCACACACAAAAACCAAAAGAACATGTTTACTATTTTAAAGACCTGCTGAAAGTATAGAAGTAATCTGGCCTTACCCAGCCTGCCAACATGCTATAGCCTCACAGAGGTTAGCAGCACAGTCCAACAGGGAGCATGCTGGGTATTTCCTTGCTATGGTAACTGTCTTCACAACCCGCTGTTTCAGAAGCACTCCTCATATAAAAAAAAACCCACACTGTTATTCCAAGACCTTAAACAGACTCAGAGATGTTGACTGTCTGTGTTTTTATGTGCTTCTTTAATTTGTTATATAATAATTAATCATTTGCCATTGCAGCATGTCAGTTTTCTTAGTGGTTTTAAAGAGCTTTCTAAAAAAAAAAAAAAAAAAGTGGTATGTGTGATGTAACTCTGCAGATCATTTCATTGTAGCATTTTGGCCCCAGAATGCTGTTTGGATGCGTCTAGACGATGAGTTGTTGGATTTCAATTCCTCTATTAAAGCCATCTGCCGTGAAACTGGAAGAACTCAAGATGAGTTCCAGACTTAGCTGAAAAAAAGGGAATAAAAAAAAAAATCCATCTAGGAATATTTACAAAACCACTTCTTCTTCCTTTTTTGGGGCGGAACCAAACCAAGTAACTATTTTTTTTCCGGTTCTTATCTGTTGTTGTTCCTCTGTGGTATTAAGATAGAAACGCCTCGTGGGGATGAAACATTCCCACTTGGTGTCACAAGGAAATCTGTCCTTTGTATGAGCCAACTGACAAACACATCAGGCAACATTTACAAACCACAAAAATAAATATATGGTAGCTCTGCTCAACTTCAACATTCAACTTTTTTTTTCTCATTTTGTACCTCCACGAATGTAAAACCAATAATTTTTTTTACAGCAGCACAGCAGTAAATATGGCCACATTAGTCCTTTGATCCTGGAAATGTTCTCCAGGTGACAGAAGGCCGACTGGAACTGTCTTTATGTGGCTCTGGGTGTTCAGGTCAGAATCCATCACCACACACAGATTTCAGCCCTGATTGCTAGTTTCTAGCTGGCTAAGGCAAACTTAGCCTTTTACTCTACTTATTTGTTCCATTTGTAAATCTTATATTATTTGCATATTTATTTTGTGGAAAATTCTGGCATAGCATCCTGCCAAACCCTGGGTACATATACATCATGGACATCCATTCTTCATACCAACCTCTCTCATCCGTGTCCTTATAGACTTTCCTTTGGGTTAATGCCCCACAAAGTTGGGATCATGAAATTAACCAACATGTTTTTGTGTTCTGACCCAGTAAGAGTTTCTTTCGATGGAATTAAGGGGCCCTAAAATACAAACTTTACACTTGACTGTGAGTGAAATGAAGTCAGACATGCTCTGGTAGCTGACAAACCCAGTCTGTACTATTAAACTGCCAGACAGACAGACATGATTCATCACTATAAAACATGTTTCCAAAGCTTTAGGGGATAATGACGGTGTGTTTACACCACCACATCCAGAGCTCTCGCTTGGTGATACAAGGCAATAAGGGATCTGTTTAGCAATGGAAACTCATTCTATGAATCTCTGTACACACTGATCTTTAGCTGATCTGAAGGCTATATGTCAGGCTTACTTTTGTTCTCTGGCCTCTAATTAGAATAAATTAGCTGTGTTGGGTCGGTCGCGGACACAGTGTGCGTGGGCTTGTCTAATGTTGGGTAGGAATTTTAACCAATCTTATTCTCATTCTTTCCATTAAAACCCATATGTCCAGGTGAAGGTTGAACATACACAAGGTATGAAGAGTTAGCTCCTACTCTTCCAGCCAATGAAGCCACAATCTGTCCGTCCATAGCCGTCTCCATGCCAACCAACACTCATGAAAAAGACACTAAGATACTTTAACTCTTCTGATTGAGACTAAAGGATGAACCCAGAACCCAGAGGGGTTCCTATGAGATGCCAACAGGACCACACCATCCACAGAAAGCAAAGATGAGACCCTCGGGTTGTCAAACCAGAAATCCTCCTCTATACAACTATGCCTTAAGAACCAGTCAATGAAAAACACACAGAGAATCAGAGACAAGGGGTAACCATGGAGACCACCCCACACATGGAACAAGCCGTACTTGACGCTGAGAACGCAGACACAACTCTTGTTTTAGACACTGCATTAAGTACTCACCCAGATATGCCATACTGCTGGAGCGTTCCACTCCCCAAACATACCTTGAGAAACATGCTCAGAAGACTTTGGAAACGCATGTAGATCAGAGAAGTTCCAATGACTACCTCAGAGATTGCACACAGGTAAAGATCCGGTGCCGTGTTCTAAAGCCAGGACGAGAGCCACATTGTTCCCTCTGAGTCCAAAGTTCAGCAGGATCTTCTGGCATCACCACCCACACTAGAAGGAAGGCTTCCTTTTTTTTAGTCTAAGTAGAAAATGCTATGTGGTGTTGAAGACCAACACTGCACATAACCCTGAACACACCATCCCCACGGTGAAACTTGGTTCTGGTCCAGTTTTTGTTTTATCTTAGCCTATAAGTGAAAGTATCAATAGAATTTATGGCCGTTTGTCTTTGTAACGTGACAAAGTGTTAAAAAAAGGACGAAGTGGTGGGAGACACTTTGTAAGGCTCTATATTACAGCTTCCCATCCTCTTCATGAGACAGTTTTAGAAAAAAAATGTGTCTTTAGTCAGAGGCTTCTTCAAATTTGATGTAATAGAGACACAGACAGCTACAGCGGATCTTTCACCATCATCAATAACTCTGAAGAATTTTGAATTTATATGAGTTACAATATTTAAGTTTTGTATTTTTAAAACTAATTGAATTAATACATTTATTCTAATAGATTTTGTTGTAGTTGTTTAAAGTTGTAGTTTTTGTATGATCAACAAAAGCAAAAAAAAACAAACACATTTTGTAACCACTATTGCACATTCACTTCATTAAGTTGTCAAACCTCACAGAATCAATAATCAACAGAACATCTAGATTTTTGTAGCATGGTTCATGAGTCTAACTATTCATCACGGCCCAGAGGTTCTCCATGATCTAATTGTAAGCTGTTACCCTTCAAAACAGAAGGATGGTGATTTGGATGGGAAGAATAAGACTTTATTCTGTTTTAATAACAGAGTGTGGGGTGAGACACGTCCCACTCAGACGAGCTGAGCCTCTCTGTCATTCCCCAGGTGAGGTCTCCTGTGTCCGCTCACCACGTGCAGGAGATGCTTCTGAATCGAGTTCGACACAGACAGGAAACCATATGTCTGTGCTCTCCGGTGGCCCGGCGCATACACACACACACACACACACACACACATGCACACACGTTTTTCATTCAGCGACTGAGACACGTCTTTTTCCCTCTCCACTCTGCACGGGGCACACAGCTGCATTTTCACAACCTCACTGGGGAATCTGCGAGTGATGTTTAAGCGTGATGCGAGCGTTGCGTTTCCAGTTCCTGTTGGTGTTAACAAAGCTCCCCCACTGCAGCAGCCACCAGAGCAGAAGCTGTGAAAAAGGCCCACATCTTCTCACCATCGTTCCCCTTAAACTTTCCAAACACAGAGAGGCGGTATGATGAGCAAACACGTATGATGAGGCAACGCGCTGATGAAGTGCAGACACACGACCTGAGTTAAGCACTTACACATGATGAACGTGATGAAGGCCTTCAGTTTATTACTATTAAAAAAAATACAACATAGGAATGTTTTACTTTTTGCAAACCCAAAATGATCCAAGTAGACAAAGTTCCTGGAAGCTTTTCTGGTTTTCAAGCAGCCTGCACCAAAGCACTGGCACAGGAGGATAAAGTACATTTCTTCATTGTTGCTAGAGATTGCAAGCATTTGGCTTTGACACAGAGCAGTGTAAATAATTTATCTTTGAGTTTTGATTTTTGACAACAGAAAAAAAAAATACAGTAACAAAATTATCTATGTTATTTTGACATTTCCCATTTTACAAGCATGTGTCCAGAGAGCAGCTCCGTCGAAAGGTTGGACCTGCTTGCTATGTGGAGCGTTTTTAGAAGTTAGTGCCAGTGAAGGTGGCAGAATGAGGAGAGGAGGCTCGGCAAATGATCCCCCAGGCATGTATGACCTGACAAAGCAACAGATTTTAATCAGCATCAGTACTGGAGACTGGATGGGGAGTGAAGGACGGGTGTGACAGAGTGGAGGCGGAAGAGATGAGTCTGGGCAGGCCTAACGTCATAAAATGAAGGAATGAGAAATGTTTATGAGCCGGCCGGTTTACATTATAGGAAAAAAAGAAAAAAACGTGTCGGCCCAAAAGAGCCAGATTACCGAGCAAAATGGCATGTATGCCCAGTTATCATTCTGAGCCAGTATCTTCTAATTGTCTCATCATCCATTAGTTTTATCACTTCATTTACAAATTAGAATCAATTGAATTTGTAACTTAGTTAGGTTGCTAAATCTGCCAAAACACAATTCCCTTCTTCAAACTCAGTGATTTCATTACTTTTTTTTCTATCATAAGCAGTCCTAGTTTGGAATTGGTAGAAATGATGATGAATATAACCTGAAAGATCAACATTAAAGCTTTTAGTTCCATGTTTTAAGCTAATGTATCACAGCGCTGGCGTGGATAGAAGACTACATTTGTGAGTAGACTGATTAAAATGATTAATACTTCATGTCCAGTTGCCAAAATGTCTCTGTTTATCTCTGAGCCCATCACAAAGGAGCCAAGCAGGCCCACCTGATGAATCGATGTCCACTGCATTTCACAGCTCAGCTTGTATATTTGGAATCAGGAGCAGAGCCTTCCTTTCTCCAAACGTTTGATCTGGACCAAAAAGGATTTTTGTTGTCTAATCAATCCATAAAGCTTTGTTCCAGAGTTTTTGTGGCCACTCTCTGGACTTTTTTTTGTTGGTAAATTCCTTTTTGGGTTTCTTATTTTCCTACTAATGAGTGGTTTGAGTCTTCTGGGTTGTTTCTCAATATGCGTTCTTGAATTGAGCAAATAAAAGCACAAACAAAAAGACATTTTTACGAGAGCACACCACAGAGGAAGTGTAATCGCAAGAACTGAGTCAAAAAAGGGAGAATATTAATAATTAACTACAAAGCCAGTAGATCCCTTGTTTGTTGTCCAACCTCCCATCTTGAATCGAACCATATCTTATACGTTCTCATGACGCTAATGGAAACTTATGAACATCAGCAGGTCAGCAGATCTGGATGGAGCATATGGCTGCACCCTGCTGGGAGCTAACAGCTAGCTCCACGTTGTCATTTCTTCCTGTCAGATTTCTCTATAAATCCTCACATTCTTCTGCATTACTGCCAATATAGAATTCTTCTTCAGTGTCCTGGCTGGCAGTGGTCTTTATGTGAGCCTGCAGGAGTCATCAGCAACATTCGGTTCATGTTGTATTCCCACCTGAATGTATCTGGAAAGGTCGTGATGTTGATTTATAAAGACTTAACTTTAAATAGCTTTTATGTTGACATGAGGCAAAACATTATTAAATTTAGCACTCCAAAGCAGAAGTCATTGGATTCATCAACCCACGTACTGCGTGACTTCATTAGAACGGGAACACTTACTGGGAATGAACAACATTTTGTCATTACACTCTTCTTCTGTACAGGAGCAGACGTGCACCATCCCGCTGGTGGAGTTCTTCTCCTTCATCACACAGCTGGAGCTGTTGTAGTCGTCCAGCATGATGCCGTACAGCGACATGGACGGGTTGTGGCAAAGCGTCTCCACGGTGAAGCTGGTCTCATTCTTTATCCTGAAAGTCAGACAAACAGATTAAATAGGAATCTTTTTTTAACACTTATATATATATATATATATATATATATATATATAAAATGTTTTTTAAAGTCTAGCTGAATTGAGAGGCTTTGATCAGTTTGTATCTCCCCTTGTGGAAAATCTGGTCTCAACGTTGCTTTAGGAAAAAAACTAAATGGATTGGGACCAGAAGAGTTTCCACGAGAGGCCAAGAGCAAAGTCAACTGACTGTCCTGGTAAAAACTCCACATTCTTACACAAAGGTGGTGGTTGAAGAGAAGACAAGTTTGTTGAGTTTATTATGTACTCTAATCCTTTTTGTGCCTTCTGGGCTCACTATTTCAGTCCCATATCATATCTGCATACATTAACCGTCTCCGTCCCTTCCTCACCCCTCACACTGCTTCTATTCTTATTCCCAGCCTCCCGCATTGATTACTGTGATTCTCTCCTCTCTGGTCTCCCTTACAAATCCCCTCATAAGCTCCATCTGCGCCAGAATTCAGCTGCTGGTGTCATCTACTACTATTACTACTGCTTTATTTAGAAAGCACTTTAGAAAGAACAATAGCAGTGTCAAAGTGCTGTACAGATCAAATCTACGGAACATTTAAAACTTGGAAAGAACAAAAAGCAAACAAACAACAATTTGTTTTACTGTCACAAAGTGACCTTGGTGTCCCTAAAAGTGCTTAGAGATGTCATTTATTAGTATGATTACTATTAACTCAATTCAATTTATCTATGTGGCAGTGATCTACAATAGTTGTCAATTCTAATTTGATGCTAGTTATTTGAAAATTGCAGTAAAGTTCAGTTTATTTTTTCCTGCTGATAAGTTTTCTTGCTAAGGAAACATGAATACATCCGGTTTTCATAAGCTGAAAGACAGAATTATTTCAAACAATATAGAGTTGATCAGTCAATACGCAATGGATCTATATATCGTCACCTTCCTAAAAATTGTCATTTTTTACCAAAAGCGATTTTTTTATTTTTTTGCCTAAATCATCTTTTGACAGAAAAAATTATTTTGGCCATTAATTTAGGAAGGTGGTGATATGAGCCTCTTGTTTTGAACTGAATTAGGGCAACAAGTGTATTTTTTCCTAATAGTTTCTGAGTCTTTGTACCTACCATATAGCAACACAGACATCTTCACGCGAATCACAGACGGACGTAATGGAGCAGTGGGACATGCAGCTCTCTGTGCCATTGCAGGAGGAACTCTGTCGGTCACAGAACTTACACAGCCGACTGATGGGGTACATGGACATGCCTGGTATACCTGCACACACACACACACACACACACACACACACACACACGCACGCACACACACACACACAGACACATTCAACAGGTTAGTTTCCTGTTCACGTCCAGCTCTCAGGACGTCTGTAAGATTAGAACAAACGCTGCAGAACCTCCAACTCATCCTTTCAGACATACACTTGTGAGTTGAATAAAAGAAAATAAAGAGCTTATCATGGAAGGATCTGTGGAGGTATGGATAAAGTCAAACTATTGGATACAGCAAATATTGGTAATAATTTGAAGAAGCTACAGCAGAAGGCTGTGACAGTATTTATACTCCTTAAAGCACTTTGTATTGCCTTGTTGCTGAAAATGTGCTACATGAATAAAATTACCTTTACCTTTAAACTTTTCACCTTCAGACCAACCTAAATATCATGAAGCTCATCATGCTCCAGTCTTAAGGATTTTGCAGCTTCCAATGTTTTATAGCTTTTTTTTTTTTGGAGCTCTTGCATGCAGCAAGACCTGTGGAACACATCTAGAGTGTGATTATTGTAATGCTCAGATTTGATCGTCCAAAAAACCCCCTTTATGTCAATTACAGCTGCCACGTCTCCTCAGCTCGTCCTTCTGTTGCTCCCTAGAGGGAGAACTAAAACCTACGCTCTTCTGCCATATGTTTTAGGCATATTTATGTGTGATTTAATTTTTGGACTTACACACATTTAATTCATTTTTCCCCTTTTAAAAATTACATTTATGTCTGGTGTTTCCTTGGTAGCACTAATGCGTATCTTAAGATAACAGTTCTGTCTGTTTTGGGTGTATTTTCATCTAAGAAAAAGTAATAAGGATATATAATTTTTTTTCATACTTTAGCCAGCAGTTAAAAAAAATAAATAAAGATGATTTTTTTTCAATTTCTAAATTGAATTTTATTTTAAGATTTTCTAAAACTTAAAACATGTAAAGTATAGAACGGACAGGACATCTGGTCGGATATTTTCCATGGATAAAGCAGCATAAGCAGGCACAGCTAAAGCATATAAAACATAACCACTTGAAAATGATCAGTGCTAATATTTTAACATTTTAATCAAGACTACTCATATTTGAGAAAACATTTTTAAAGCAATTTTTAATTGTTTTTCTTTT
>CAEFZX010015662.1:0-28733 GCA_903066825.1 Alfaro cultratus | reverse complement strand
ATGGATGGATGGATGGATGGATGGATGGATGGATGGATGGATGGATGGATGGATGGATGGATGGATGGATGGATGGAAAATGCTAATCTCAAACTCAAAAATCAGTAATTCAAAACATTCTGTTTTGGCATATTTGGCTTATGGCAAGGTTTTTGCAATATACTAAAAATCACCAGAATTAACTTTTTGCAAATTGGTACTTTCTGTGTAATAAGACTTTCTTTGACTATACACTGTTCGAGAAAATCATTTCAGCTCAATGACACGAAGCAGAAATTATGTGAATTGTAAAGATTTTTGTTGTAGTTTGAGATTCATTTCATTAGATGAGACCCTCTGACACATAATGATGTAATGGTTCCAATTATGAGCTTTTAATCAGGAAAAATACCAGCTTTCTCATTTAGCGAAAAGTCACTCTTTTCAACAAAATTAGGGCTTAGTTTCAAAAAAGAATTATTTTTATTATGTTTTTCACTTTTTGTTCTTACTTATTTTAAAAAAATATATTCTGCTGGAATAAAGTCCTTAAGTTTGAAAAAAATTCTAAATTAGTGCCTTTTCAAATGCTATGGTGATTTATTGATCATTAAAATATTAATTGTATATATTAACATGAACATATTTTAATTACTAAAAACAAACATTATGTGTTTGCTTTTATTTGTTCTTGCTTAACTATAAAGAATTAGCACATACATTTAATGTAAATATATCAAAAATAGTAATAATTCTCTGACTCCTCTCAGAATATCGTTTGGAAACAATAAATGACTCCCTCCGTCGCCTTAATTGAGACTGGATAAAATTAAGCAAGAACATTTCAAAATATTTCTTTGCGTAATTTTATCCAGTCTCAATCAATTAAAAATAACAAAGAATCTGTAAAAACACTAGGAGGTGGCAATTAATGTAATCAAGAATTTATTTATAATTAATCACATAAAGCTCTACTTATTAATGATTTAATTAGGTTAAAAGAAAAAAAAAATATATAAACAAATATGCTAATTGGTAACGCTACTCCTGCTCTACCACTACTTAAGTTGGAAGGGAAGCGTATTTTGAATTAAAAACTCAGCATTCAAAATATTGTATATGCAGATTTAAAAACAACTGGGTTTTTTTCTAAAGTTTATGAGGTTTACAGCCTAGAATTCAAACTTATTATACCTAATGTTAATTTGAGTGGAAAAGTAAAAGAAGGATAAATTCAAAGTTTCAGAGCTGACACTAGAGAACAGGAAAACAGAGAGCTGAGAGTAGGTCAGCTGCTGCTATTGTCCTCCTCAAAACCTACTTACATTTCTGGTCAGAGAGATAGTTGGCTTCCCTCCTCTAGGAGCGCTTCTGTCTGCACAGAGGTCACTTGCAGACTTCCAGTTGTCTTGTTCTCAGGTCCCTTGAATATCTTGGAGAATCCCCACTTTGGATTCTGAATCAGGTCATACCCTTGAAGAAAGTCAGTGAGGGACACTGATATGTCCAAAGAGTGAAGGGAAAATGTACTAGAAATGAAAACAAAAGTTCACACCCAATTAACAAGGGTTGAAATCATTTGCCCATCAGCATTTTGACATATGGTAGGAGGAAGCTAGCTAGAATGGAACAAACAAATTGCATGACAGTTGCCAAAATGACAACTCTTTCTAGGGAGTCAAAGTCATTCTAAAATATTCCAATAAAATATTGTCAACTTAATTATACTTCTCATTGATTTGTTTGGGGCAAAAGAAATAATAATAGTTGGTTCTGGTTCTTTGTGTCTGAGTCTCAGAACATTGAAGCTCACCACAATCGAGAGCTTCCAGGGAAGTAGTCATCAACAAGGTGCCGATCAGTCAATCAGATTAGGATTTTGGACAGTCTAAGTCAGAGGACCTCAACCTTGGTCTTCAGAGCCCACAGTTAGGTGTTTTCCTACTGCTGCACACCTGTATTATGGTTGATAAAGAAGCTTCTGCAACAATTAGAGGCATGCAATCTTTTGAATCAGCTGTGCTGAGTGGAAAACATCTAAAACATGTAGGAAAGGACCAGATTTATTTAGCAAGCCAAGCTAATGTAAAATTCAGCAATTTAACATACATGATTCCTATCACAATTTTCTTTTCAAGTATAATCCAAACAGTAAAATTTACTTTGAATAGACAGTGCAGTATCTAGTGAGACATATGATATTTTGACAGCTAATAGTGTGAACAATGGCCTCTGTATGAGAACATTGACTTGGTTTACAAATAATGACAGCTTCCTCTGAGAACAGTACCATACTGTATCTTGCCACCATTTTATTGTTGGCACCATATGACTGATCTGCTTCTTGTATTTATTGGAGTGTTCTGATGCAGTGCCATATATTGCTCCCTTCTGACAACAGTGCTTTATAGTGTGGAATTCAATTGAGTTACCCATGGCTTCACTTCATTTTTAGTGTGACCAGAGAATGCATCTGGATCTTGCCTCTCTGAAGTCATAGTGAATTAAGGGAAGCTTCTATCTTCCCTTGTTTGTAACCATGTAGAGTCTTTGTCAAACCACAAAGGACAAATCCAATCAAATTTGGTGGAAGAGGTTAAAGAGCTGACCAGGCTGCCCGCCTTCTGTGGGCTTGTTACTCTTCAGAATTGCCCTCATAAATCTTCTCAGTAAAGTAACAGAGTGCACAAAGCACAAGGGTATTTTAAAGGTTGTCAGAGATGAGATATAAAGTAACTTTAACACCAGTCAGTGAGCCATTGTAAACATAGTACTGCTCAGAAGAGACCCACTCAAAGTCAAGGCTGATGCAAAGCTCTTCTGTCAACATATTATGTCTTCTTTCTATTTTTTTTTTCTTGATGCAGGCTCTGATTAATTGTTTTCATATTTCAGTAATATGTATTTTTAGTGGACCCAATGAGGTATACAAATATATTTAATAAGGTCACGGAAACACTTTGTGGTATAAGTCCTTTTAAAGGTGCATTTCAGCAAATTAAAGTAAAATTCAAGCATTAAAGAGATTCAACATTGACATGAATTTAAATTTCCAACACTTGTTTTGATGATTATGGCTTGCACTTAATGAAAACAAAAAGTTTTGTTTCTCATCAAATTTGAAAGTAGAAGATAAAAAGGGGTTTTAGTGCATAAATCTTGGCCCACTGAAAAGCATCTCCATGTACTGTAAAAAAATATACACTTAATACTTGGTCAGGGTTCCTTTTGCATGAATTTCTGCATCTGTGTGACATGGCATGGAGGCAATCAACCCACTCTGCTAGGCGTTAACATACACTTGTATAAATATATCATAGATATAGTTATTTTTTTGTTTATTTATATATATATATATATATATATATATATATATATATATATATATATATATTCTAAAAACAGGAAAGAAAGAAATTTTTGTATTTCTATGAATTTTTCTGCTTCTAGTTTTAGCTCACATTTTGACTATCCTGCCCTGCTGGCTTTAATTTCCATTTACCAACTCGCAGCCCCTTAATGAGAAGCAGTGGCACTGCCAAAAGCATTTTCAAGCTAATTAGCAAAAATGCAAGCAGTCATGTTACTCCGTTCATTTAACTCATTTACAGTATGTTTCTCTCTTTCTCTCTCATGGTGTTGCACACAGGCTCGGAACTGATGCCCAAAGCCCTGTCGACCAGGATAATAGGTGGAATCTGGTGGTTCTTCACGCTCATCATAATATCGTCATATACAGCTAATTTAGCAGCTTTCCTTACCGTGGAGAGGATGGACTCACCCGTGGATTCAGCTGATGACATTGCAAAGCAGACCAAGATCGAGTATGGTGTGGTCAGAGATGGAGCAACAATGGCTTTCTTCAAGGTAGATAAAGCTATACAGAGTGGTACACAATAAGTAGTATAAAATACAGAACTAATATTTTTCTAAGATTCTAGAAATATTCTTTTGTAAGAATACAGTGCAAGAGTGTGTATAGTTCACCTTATATTTAATGTGCACATTGGTAAAGACTACTTCTGAACAGCTATGCAGACCATATTCAAGATTTAAAATGTTACTTTTGGAGTATTTTTAATTCTACATATTATACAAAAATATTTTTTAAAAATCAATATTTTCTGTTCTATAGTTACAGTGTCTTGGAAACCAGATACATAAACACTTGTGATCTTTGAATAGCTGTATTTAAAAAAAGTTTAGGCATTATTTGTTTCTATTCAAGAATTTTTAGCAATGAACAAGAGAAACAGGTGGCTAATTACACATGGCTCAAGTGCCCTCTGCCAGTTCTTGCCTTTGCAGAGGGGCTTACTGATGTTAACTCAATGAGGCAGAAAAGGCTGATAAATGATGTTGAAACCAGGATGTACAGAAATACTTCTTTTCTGGTATTTGCTAATGGGTTCTAACCTTAATGTGGATTAGAGAAAAAACTAGAAATTAAAAAAAAGTTTTGACTTTTTACTCCAGTTCAAAAATCAAAAGGGTAATGATTGAGAAACTCCTGGTGCAAATTTTGTCCAAGAGGTTTTTTTTAATTGTCAAAAAGTTAATTTCCCATAAAAATAAAGAATAGAGTGAATACAAGTTACTTATAACTTGTATTAATTAATTACTGATTAAACTTTTGTGGATGTCTTTTGAACTCTAGATTTTGTAAATATTTGTTCTGTGCATCATGATTTTGGATGATTCTCATTCTCTTTAAATTGAGAACAACAAATTTGAAAATACTTATGTGTTGCTGTCATGTGGTCAACTATTCTTTTATATAATGAGATGTATGTGGGGAAAAGTCCATGTAAGACATGCCTTACTATTTTAAAACAAAATCAAAGTGTTTACAAAAATAATGCAATAATATAAAAAAATAATATTTTAAACATTTCATTTTAAACTCAGATTTTAAAAGCATAACTCAGTCTTTTTCAATCAAACCAAAGAATCTTCTTGTCTGTGTGACCTGGCAGAGCGTACATAAGATGCATTCAGTGATTAGAAAAAGATCACATTTTTGAGTTTTCAAAAAGGCTGGTCCAGGATCCCAGCTTTTCAAGATTAAAATCAGATTCTGGTCAGCAGCCAATTTATGGGTCATGTTAGCCATTTAGGGAGCTCATTAGATGATTAACTCTAGGCAGGAGGACAATAACTTTGGTCATTGTCATAAGAATGTTTCACAAACAAGTGATCAGAGTTGTGCTCCTGATGCGGAGATCATTTTACTTTTCTTGCTTGGTAAACATTTGACATCCAAGCAACCAAACGTAAACATAGACATAGCATCAGAAAACATGATTAAAAGTCATTTCACACAAATGGAACTGGGACATTATTAAGAACCATTGAATGTTAAAAACCAATTTAAAACAAAGCAGACACTACTTTATATTGTATACTTAACAGTCTACATGACTAATTTGTGATCTATAAAAGTTATTCTTACATCTTCAAAAAAAAAAATTAAATGCAAGTAATAAAACTAATCATCAAGTTATGATTGTTTTAAAGAAATTCCAACATTATTGCTTTAAAGGTTAGTGTTTACAGGACAAATGTAAGAAATGAGATCAAATAATCCATTGCATTAACTTTAGAGCTTTACTGATGGTCAGAGGGGCTTTCCTTGGTAATATGGTCATGTTAATTAAACATTTAGCAGCATGAAACATAAAATGGTAATTAAATATAGGTAACAACATATGCAAGTGAATCGCAATGCATTAGAAAAGAATGTATTATAAACCAAAGTCATTGTGGATGACATGAACTTATTTTAGAGTTTAAAGACTTTTTGTATATGGACTAAAATACTAACTTCAAAAAAGTTTGATTAATTTACAAATTCAATCTCCCATAAAAATGCATCTTATGCTGTAAGCCGTTTTAAAATTTTGTATGAGTAAAAATGTGAGTGACAAAGCAAGAGTCACATCACAATAACATCATTATATTCGTGCTGCACTTTCTTCCTTAAAAGTGTGTGTGGCCACTGCTGCACATAATGTTCTTGCATTACCTCAAATTCTTCCAAAGTGGAAGTTGAAGCCTGCTGAAAACATAACAATAAGTAGCCATATGCCAACTTAAAATATCTCTTCTAAGATCAGCAGAACTAGACTGTTACTGGATTTAACACCAGGAGCAGATTTCTTATAAGAGCATCTCACACAATTTGAAATGGCTCATAGTTATTAGACAGTAATTATCTTGGATTAGACATGCCATAAATGTGACCTCACAGAAAATTGCATGAAATACCTCATAGACTGATGCAAGACGAATGGAACGGCATTCTATTATTGCTGCTTCAGTAACACTTAAGAGAATAGATGTGTGTGAACTTCAATTCATCGTTCTTTAATCCTGTGACAATGGAGATCTGAAAAGTAATCATTTAAATCTATTTGGTTTTTAACTAAATAAACCACTAAGAGATGTAGAGTAATTACACATACCATCTGTATAGTCTCAGATATTTTTAGCATTCAAAAAATCTCCATCGCTACTGAAGAGCAACCCACAATTAATAGTTTATTTTTTCACTTTAAACACCTTTGGCTATTCCATTTTAAAAGTTGCTTTATTTGAATTCAGCATTCTTATGTTAATAAAAACATTGTGTGCTTTTCCAGTTACTTTTTCTTTGCCTCCAGCATCGAAGAATATTAAAACGTAGTTCGGAGATTAATTTACTTTTACAACTTTCTTTTTCCATCCCTCACAGAAATCAAAGGTTTCTACATTTGAGAAGATGTGGGCCTTCATGAGCAGCAGGCCGAGAACGTCTCTTGTGAAGTCTGTGGAAGATGGGGTTCAGAGGGTGCTGAAGTCTGACTATGCACTCATTACAGAGTCCACCACCATTGATTATATCACTAGGAGAAACTGTAACCTGACACAAGTGGGAGGGCTTATTGACAGCAAAGGCTACGGCATTGGCACTCCCCTCGGTAAGACTTATGAATAGCCTCCAAACTACATTGCAGAGCTCCAGTACTATAAAAAATTCAAACCCTTTTCGAAAGTTAGATGGGGTTTTTTTTTTGTTTCCCTGAAAGATGAGGGCAAGAGAAATAGCCCTTAGATGCAGTAGCAATGCAGGGTAAAAAAGAAAAAAAAATGTAGCTACTCATCAAGACAGTGTGCCACAACGTGTTTATGAACCTTATTATTACAGAGTCCAGCTGGCATTTCATCCAAAGTTAAATGGACCTTATGCTACTTGCAGGCTCGCCATACAGGGACAAAATCAGCATAGCAATCCTCAGCATCTTAGAGGATGGGCTTCTCCACATTCTCAAGGAGAAGTGGTGGAGCGGAAGCAGCTGCTTGGATGAGGAGCGTCGCGAGACGGGCCCCATGGGGATCCAGAACCTGGGTGGTATATTCATTGTGCTGGCATCTGGTCTGGTGCTCTCTGTCTTTGTGGCAATTGCTGAATTTATCTACAAGCTGAGAAAGACCGCTGAACGTGAACAGGTACATATCTCCACAGATCATGAATTTAAAGAGCATTTTCATTAATTTATTCTCACTGTGTGGTTTTGAAAGCTGGTCAAAAGCATGATGTCAGCATACTGTAATTATACACGGTTTCAACTTATTTTGCCCATATGGGTGCATGTCAGTCAATTTAAAAATAATTTAAAAAGTAATTTATTTCAATACTTCCACATATATTTCACATATAATAGTGGATCCACAATATTTAATTATAACCCTTATTAAAATGCCATGGTATTATGACATAGAAATACAATTTTCTTATAGAGAAAGCTTCTGGGCCAAAACAAAACTTTAACTTCTGACTACAATTTCGAAAGATGTTTATATTGCCATCTCATAAAATCATACCTGTACCAATCATGTCCTGGATTGCTTTTCTCTAGCTAGAACTTGGATTTGGTCAAGGTGCATTGAATCATGAACGTTTACAAAAATAATGCAGTTTTGACCCCAAACCTATAAAACCAGGTTACTGTGTTTGATTTTTATATTTAAAGTGGAAAACAGATTGAGAATTATTTATCCTGACCTCAATTTCCATTTATCAGAAGCATGGTATTTTATAAGTGTTGTACATTTGAGATCCACTGTGTATGAATTTCTTGTTTAAGATTAAATTGCAAAAATGAATTAACTATATAATGTTATTCTTATTTGTAAAGATGCACCTGTATTTTACAGAAGCTAGGAACCATAGCTATTTGGTTATGATTATTTTTCTGCATACCTTAAAGCTATGCTCTATTCACAGCTTTTGATTCAAAAATTTCATAAAAGGATTTGCATGTCTTTATTTGACTAAGCCCTTGGAGTACTTGGCCATAGCACCACAACATTTACTCATTTAACTGGCATTACTACAAATTGGAACAGGGAATTAATCTATTATTAGTCATTGGAGATAGCAGAATAGCATCAACCCTTTAATGGTGCAAATCAATAATTTTGAGTCATGCTGTGTGCATTTTTGCATGCATTTTCATATATTATGTGTTCAGTGCCACTGACACAGCAATATTAATGAGCTATGTGCATACCACATGTGGTGGTGAGGTTGCAGTGTAACATTAATGACAGCCAGGCACATATGCACACAAAGCTATTAAGGCAACATGAGTACTCCACATCCATTTCCTGCTCTTTAGACTGTAGACACCCTCTTCTGTCAGAACAATTTAAAGTTAAGGCATTTACTCCCCGTCCCTTTCCCCTCTGCTCCGCGTGTCCCTCCCCGGATCCTCCCTTTTTGCCCAGAGGTCTTTGTGCAGCGCCATGGTGGACGAGATCAGACTGTCGTTCACCTGCGAGAGACGGGTGAAACACAAGCCTCAGCCCCCGGTCATGGTGAAGACGGATGCAGTGATCAACATGCACGCCTACAACGACCGGCGACTCCCAGGAAAGGACAACATGAGCTGCAGCACTGGGATGACTCCTGTGTTCCCCTGACAATGTGTTCCCCGCAGGGCAAGAACCTCTTGAGCAACATTTCAGGGGCAGTTCCAGAGCCCAGGGACAATGGCATAGACGGGATCACCAGATACATCATTAACAACAGTGACATGGGAACACTTACAAAACATGGGCAACTCAAATTGGCAGCATCAGCCACACAGGTATGACAGACACCACTGTAATCAACACTACAAAAAATACTTGGTTGTGGTTGTAAAGGTTGTGCAAGGGGCAGAAAAACAACCTGACTAAGGAAATGGTACACCCAAATATGAATCAGTTCAAGTCTGATGTTTACATATGTACCACAAGAGAAAACACAATAATCAGTGGACCCTGAGTCACTTAAAAGATTTAAAATGTTATGTAAAAACATGGCCTGGAAAATGAAAAGAGGCTTTTTGAAAATGGCAATAAATGACTTTGATACAGTTCCAGAAGGATAAGGGAATTTTGTTATAAATCATGGTTATATATGAAGTTCTTTTGTTGAGCCTGTTGATTTTCACAAAACTGAATGACCTTTGGCAGCAGAAAGTGTTACCTCAAATATGTACAGGTTCAGCTGGGTGACTGTGTCATTTAGTGTTGGCAACACTGTGACTGGTAGAACCTACAGCAAGATGTGAAACAGTAAATTTACATCTGATGTAGCTGTGATGTGTACCTAAAAATATTATCATACAAAAACAACCGCAATCACTCATGCAAAGTGGATTGTGGACACATCAGCTGTATATTAAAAACATAAGATTCTAACTTGGGATGTTTGACATGATTTTTGACATTTTTTCAAGGTTCATTTTTCTTTCAAATTACTTTGTACATAATTAGATTGTTACCAGATAACATGTTGATTGCCAAAGACCTGTCCATTCAACAGATTTATACTCAGAACATCAAGAGCCAGAGCTGTTTAATAACCAGGTGTTCAATTAACAGTGAATTGGAGGGGCTGAAGTTTATTTGCTGTAAGAGGCATTCAAATGTAACAATCTGTGTCTGGTTATGGGTAGGCATGGCTCACTATGTGATTCCAATTATGATAACCTGGAATAAAGAACACCATGGAATCAAATCATTCATACAAAAATATAAAACTAAAATGGATAACAAAATCTGATAAATTTTAGTAAAAAAACAGAATAGCAACACATATTTTAATTTGTACTAAAATGACACTTCAATTTTAACAGAATAAGATGATCAACAGCATTTCTTGACTACCTTTTTCATTTTGATATGTAGACTAAAGCAAAAAATTGTGAAATTGAGCATACATTTTAAGTGCTTTCATTTACACCATCAAGGCATAACAAGAAGAATACTGGAAGGTGAAGACAAGAAAACTGATTAGAATTTCAACTTGATACGCAGTAGCAGGTGAGATAAATTTGAAAAGAAGTGAATATTTAATAGAGTTGCTGCATACAAGCAGGAAAATACGAAAGTGTATGAATTTTAGTAAGAGTTTAAGACGGGTCTATTTGTGTTGGCTTGATGCTCAGAGCATCTACAAAACTGGAGCTCTTGGTTGTGGTCTGCAGCGGACAGTTTCAATTTAAATTGTCCAAGGAAAAAAAAGTGATGTACTGGGACCACAGTCAGTCAAGGCTTATTGATGCACATGAACAGAAAAAGGTAGCCTGCTTGGTCCAACAGATGTGTTGTGGCTCAAAATGTTAAAGAAGATAATACTTCTGCATCAGGGATTGTTGAGTAAGAAACTGCATAGCTACAGATAAGTTTGGGTGCCCATCCATTTGCTGTCCACCCCTGAGGCAGTGGACAGCCTCAGATCTGGAAATAGGACAGTGGAAGATGGTGGAATGGTTCCCATGAAGGGTGTTTGTCTTTATTTTTTATTTTTTTACATGGATGGCCCTTTGCCTTGCCTATCTGGGAAATACAAAGCACTGCAGGAAAAAGACAAGCCACCACAGGCCATGGGATGCCTTGGGCAATGTCCTGATGGTAAACTTTGAGTTCTGGGATCTATGAGGTTGTTCCTTTGGCATGTACCAGTTACTCAAGCATTCTTGCAGACCATGTACACCCTTTCATATAAAATCATTTCCCTGATGATTGTAGGCTCATTGGAAATAATGTTCCATGCCACAAAACAAAAAATGTTTCTCCAATACTGTGATTTGTCAAATTGCCCTCCAAATTTCCCAGATGTCAATATAATTGAGCATCTGTGACATGTGTAAGACAAGTCTTATCTATGGAGGCCTCATCCAAACATTACAAGACTTAAATGACCTGTTGCTAACATCTTGGAGCCAGATACCACAGCAGACCTTCAGGGGTCTAGTGGAGTCCATTATTCGACTGGTCATGGATGTTTTGTTGGCAAAAGTCAAGACCAACCCACTATTTGTCATGTGGCAGTAATGTCATGCTTTAATGGGTGTATACAATACCTATTTTCTAAATTTTTCTCTTTTAGTGGAAAACAAATATCACCCTGATATTAGCTAGTGGTCTACCTGAGCTGTTTGCTGTTGTTGGCAGATGACTACTGAACACGCTGCTAGAAGCTAGCTACCATAACAGGGGGGATATTGCCGCTCCTTCACTTTTCTTGAAATGTCTTGTTTTACCCAATCAAGAACATTTCTTTACAGCTTTATTGTAAGAAATGAAAAATTGCTGGAGTCATCTTTTGGCAGTGTCCAGAAACAGGTTGGGAAGGAGTGGTGTTCCATTAAATAGACCAATAAAAATGCTGGTTACTCCAGAACTGTCTGGACATTAAATGGTAAGGTACATTGAAAAATTTTGTATTTCTTGCCAGTCTTCTCAGAAAGTGAAACCCATATTAAATAGAATCATCACATAAGTAATGATATATTCCAAGCCTTTGTTTCATGTAATTTTGATGAATAGGGTTTATAGATAAAGAAAATTCACTTCCTCAGAAAATTTGAATATTGTGAAGACCATTATTTGTGTCTCATGATAATTATCTAATTAACTCAAAGAACTTGAAAAGGTTTCCTGTGCTTTTAAATAGTCTTAATCTATAAAACTATTTTGTTTTCTGAGATAACTGGCAAGAAATGTTGCACTTTTACACAATATTAGATTTTTTTTTAGATCTAACTGTCATTATGGATTAATGGAATAATATTACTGTAACTTGATTATTAAGATTCAGTATTCTTTGTTTCTAGTAAATGATCCATACCTAGTCCAGGCATTGCAGCTTTTTTCATGCAAGCCTTTACATTTTGTTGAACCATTGTCCTTTAATGCCGTTGTCCTCCCATGTTTTCATGAAATGACAAGTCTGCACATAAACTAAGTTATATAAAGTAATCTCTGTTCTTGAATAGAATTTTTCTTCATAAAATTGTGATTTTGGAGCAGATACAATTTATTGTTAGTTTACTGACTTTTATGTCAGTGGGCATAATATTCTACAAGGTTCAGTGTATAGACAGGAGCCACAACTTCAGTGCTCCCCTTTCCCAACTGTTCCAAACCTTTGGCTTCATTTTTGTAGTTACTCCAGTCTTCACCAAGTATCATATTATTTTTTAAGAAACATGAGTTCTGTTTTATATGAATCATTTTTGTGGGCAACTTCAAAATTCATATTGAAATCCTTGATAGACTCACTGACCAATGTTCTCCAGCAGAAACACTCCTCCCACAATGTTTCATAGAATGATGTCTCCTTAAGCAAGACTTGTGTTACTTTGACAGTTTCCCTTTGGATGACTTTGCAACCATTTTGCACTTGCTAGTGCCACTGCTTTATCCTATGTTGGATTGATTCTGAATTGTATTGCACCAATTAAACATTCAAGTGGTGTAGATGCTTGAAAAACTACAACTTCAAAACGTTAGTGTTTTTCTTGTCATACCGTCCCCTAAAAGCTCTTTTACAGTACAAGCTGCATTCGCTCAACATGTCAAACAATGTCTGACTTGTGATTAAATGTTTTGCCAATAGACACTTTGATCAGCATTGACTAAAACAGAGAACATTAGATAAGGTTTTGTTTATCCACCTTATTCCTACAAGCTTTAAAATCACTGAACTTGAATTGCATTGTAAAATGAAAATAAATTTGCTGTAGACACATATGAAAGACATTATGTTACAATACTGTTACAACTTTTATATCCTAAATAAGGGTATAAAAATTATGAGTCGTGAATGACCAGCCTAGGTAACTTAGTGCAAACTGGTTACATCAGAATAAGTATGTTTAGCTAGCAAAACAAATTTTGTTACTCCAGCTTCTGCTACCTTCCTGGAAATAGCACCAACAATCAATACTACAGCAACAGCTCTGGGTATAAGGTGGATATCTTAGGGGAATAAATAACTGGTATTTACTGAAAGTTAAGTGGATTTAATCAGGCTATATTCATTAATTTCTGAACTGCTCTTTGGTTGATTGTGACCACAGAGTGCCGGGAAGCTGCATTTTTCAAACACATTTTCAAACCCTTTCCATGTCTAGTGTAATTTACAAGATTTTTGAAAATAAGTTATATTTTATTTTTGCAAAATTAAAAAAAAAAGATATAAAAAAGGCTTTTAAAAAAATGTACCACTTTTGAAGGGGATCTCAGAATAGATGATTGGTCGGCTGGTGTGAACTTATGCTGAAAGACTGTATGGTAATTTGAGAAAGAAAAGTAAATTATTCTTGTGTTTGTGTTGACTGTAATGCCTATAATTTTTTTATCTCCAGCAAAATCGCCCAGAATAAAGATTGGAGGAGTCTGTAAGACCCCATTATGCTGAAGCAGAGAGAACATTGAACCTCTGTGAGGTTTACATTGTCAATACACAGTGACAAAAGAGAGAAAATATCTATCTATGATTCAAGGAAACTTTAATCTGTAAAATTTAGCATTGGTTTGGTAGAGACTCGCTGTATAATTGTTTATCGATTCTCTTCTGCTAAGTAGAGTATGTAGATAAGATTGGCAGGAGAAGATGTATTTTACTAAATTTATACAGTTATATATTCATTCTGTTCACAAATATGTTCTAGATGCTATTTATTTCGTCAGGCCACTTTGCCCTTCCTCCCCACTTTATCCCAAATCCACTTCCCCCAAACCCTGTTTATTTAATAGAAATACATTTGAAAATGATATATTGGATTCTTTTCTATTTAGATGAGAAAATGTATGTAAATTGTCTTTTATGATGGCTAATATATTTCTATATGGTGAAAATGAAGTGGAAAGTTTGAACTCCCCTAAGAGTTCATGGAATATTCCCTCAGAGTAGGAGTTTCTTGTGTCAGTGGACCTTTATTCTTCACAAATTCCCCATTACAACCTGGTCAAGGTATAACTTCTGCTGATCTCCGGTTATGCTACAATACCGTCACACTGATGTGTACTGGAACATTTCTTGCAGGTGATTAAAAGACTCTTGAGACTCATTGTAAAACATTTCTTTAATGTGTGGCAACAATACCTGAATGAACTAAAGATTCTAACTTGGCTGGTTCAGTCCATTTGGTTACTGAATATAAACTTTTTTTTTTTAAATAAATAATGTGAATAATGTTTTACACAAAACTGTAAGAAATGTGAGAAAAGTAACAGAAAATGTAATCTACATAAACCTGTTCTATTACCTGTACGTGATAAACATTTTTATTTTCATCCTTTCTTAATTTTTACTGTTTTTTTTTTCCTTTTTAGCCCTAACGCTTCTATCATCTGGCAAAAAAACCCTCCCAAATATATGAGAAATATGTTGGTGCCAACCAGGGTTTTCTTTGTGAGCATACAGACTTTCTATGAATATAGTTTTTGTAAGATTTTGCTAAGAAAATATGAAAAAAATATTGACAAAGTGGGACAGGTGTATTTGTTTTCATTGTAACTGTATGTGTAAAAAGAGCATCTTAATAATACACTGGAGGGTATCAGCAAACTACTATAGAAAACTTACTGAACTATTCTTTTTAACACACTGTGAATAATTTAATTGTACAGTTTGCTGTATGAGTTAAATGAAGTTTTAAATAAAAAATACAACCTACTTGTTCTTCTACTGATTGTTGTTATGCACTGAAAAAGCGAAACAGGGGAAATAAAAACACATTATTTGGACAATATTTCGGTGACACTGTATGTGAAGTGGTGTCTGTGTTTACAATTGTAGAAACAGTTACAGCAGTTTCACCTACAATGTGAGAGCACATCATATAACACAAAGAGGAAATACAGTCTCTTTTTTTATTATAAACGTCATTCTAATGTGTAAAAAAATTAAGATTTCAGCAGAAATCTCTATTGGTAGCTGATGCTTTGTTTTTCAAGCGGCGCACACTAAAGTAGATGGGAATAGATCAACAAGTACATTTTGTTTGTCTAGATGGCTATCGATAGCATTCACTATTGACATAAGAGCACATGTTATTAATTATTCTGCAACAACAAATGCAAATAGCAGTATCTGCAAAATAAAAACGCATAAAATGTATTTTTAGAAATGTAGAAGAAAGAAGAAAAACCCGGAACCATGTTGCTCCCATGTAAAAACAAATATTCAAGATGTTCAAATGTCTGTTTATCAGTACATTACCAGTAAGAATATATGAGTTTATTTTCAATCATATAAAATAATCACATTAAAGTTAAACCTAAGAATTTATATTGAGCTTTTGGTTTATTTCTGAAACCAGAAGAAAGACAATTATAAATTCAAGGGACAAAGGCTAAATACACACTTATTCTATGTTCATTCATGGATGAGCCAGAGTCTCAACGTAAGGGATCCAATCAAGTGCGATAGGGAGAGATTAACCTTGCTGGCGTTGCAGTGGCAGATGTGCATGTTAAAAAAGCCAGGGAACCCCAGGCCACGGCATTGAGGAGCAGCGGGCGGATAATGAGCGATGGGCAGGGGCCTTGCGCCTAATGGGGAGATTTATTATCTCTCACTATCAATTAATCCCCTTGGACAGACCGGGGCCAGCAGGAGAGCATCAGGAGTATGTAAAAGAGAAAGAGGCAGACTGGGAAAAGATGGGAGCCAGCCAAATGAAGAGAGAGATGGAAAAGGACACAGGGCTGGCAGGACCAGGAGCACTGGGGCAAAACAAGAAACTAGATGGTGGGAATAGAAAGAAAGCTTGAAAGATGTGACAGCAGGAGTTGAAGGACAATGAGTTGATATTTATTATAAAAACTGGTTTCACAAACATGTAACATAATTTAATAGTTGGCACAATAACATGAGTTTTTGATTAGATACATATATCTAAGCGGCAGAAGTGTTAAGTAACTGCAATGGACTATATTCCAGAAACTACAGATTCACTAGATTTTTATTTATTTATTTTATTTTTTTACTACAAAAAGCCATTAATGGACATCACCCGGTTCATGAAAGGAGCTCATCTGTCATTAAATAAAAGAAAACATTTTTCTTCAATGTTAAAAGGCTATCTTGAAATAGTTTTTACGATGTGAATAAAAAGGCAGAAAATTACACTAGGGGTATGTAAATTTTTCACAGTATTACTGTGAATATGTGGTGCCTTATTTACAATTCTTAGTTTACATGTAGGATCCATAACAAATCATATATATATATATATATATATATATATATATATATTATTATTATTTTATTTTTTTATTTTTCCCACAAATCCTATTGTGTAAATGTGTTATAAAATGTTTCAAATGGAATGAAAATATACCTTGGTTTGAAGTTAAACAAATTGATCCGTGAAGAAAACATGTCAGGTTGTAAAAGAAAGTTCACCTTCCAGCAGGAAAAGGAGACTAAACATATAGTCAGTCATATTCATGTGTTAGAGCTGACCAGTAATAGTTCTGACCCCAATCCAAAGTATCTATTTGCTATGATTACGCTTAAGCTATTTTACAAAGATGAATGGTGAAATATGTCTGAAACTGTGGAGCATGAAACAGTTACATGCAAAGAGGTTGTGCTGATTTTGGGACCATGTTTCAGAATAGCACTTGGAGGGGAGGTAGGGGATTTGTAATAGTATTTGAAATGACCAGATAAAGATTGAATCTGAAGGAAAACAGTGTCAGATTGGGGCTGATGAGAGCACGAGAACATCAGAGAACCAGGAGAAGGTAGTCCAACAAATTGAGTTTGTGTCATGAACTGGTGTAGGTGAGGTGGTGAGGCAAACGCTGGAGACCCAGGTAGCAGTAAAAATGAGATATTTAATGAAGGTAACCGGGGTAAACAGTCCACAACTGTGGCAGCACTGCGAAGCAGAACACAAGGGCTTAAAGCAGGTAGCGCACAGCAAACGAGTGGAGACGGTAACGGTCAGGCAAGCTCAGACGAGGACCCGACGACGAACAACAGACTCAGGTGGGACTAAATACACAGGGATGCAATCAGGGGACGAGACACACCTGGGAGTAATCAAAGGGAGACAGGACAACACGGAGAACACAGAACTTGAAATAAATCCATGGACAACTTCGAAAATAAACAGAAAAACACAGATCCTGACAGTTTGGCTGGAGACTTGTGTATGGTGGTGTTAAAAGGTTTGCTCTTTTAATCTTCCAGGTTGGTAATTAGGATCAGTGAAATGTTGGGTGCACATGCAGGTGAGGGAAGCAATGGCACCAATAGGAATCCAGAAAGCTGTTACCAGGAGGGTTACTTGAGGTGCAGTGGAGAAGAAAGGAAATGAGCACCAGGTACGCTCCCTCGAAACAGACACTATAAATATTTCAGTGGACCACTGGAGCACAGGATTTGGACATTAAAGCCAGGATCTGGTGTCAGGAGAGACAAAGAAGGTAAGAGTCAGAGCTCTGAGGAGCAACGAACACAACAAGATGAGAGCCTGATTACCATTCATGAGCAAGATATTACTACTGATGGAAAATATCTGTTCAGGCTCATTTAACATAATACAGGTTAAGTGCTCTAATGACTTGTCAATGTTTTTGGACTTGCTTTACTCTGAACAGCGATGAAATGCAGAGTTGAGTTATGCTACTGAATTCAAAGGGAAAATGTCTAAACATCTAAAAGATACCTAAAAATTGAAGGGAATATTGGTCATGCAACGGCACAAAAACTGAAGATAAACAGACTGTTGTAAAAAGAAAAAGTGAAAAAATATGTTTAAAAGTGTATCTATATTTGGTTGTTTTTGCTGTTGGTTTGGTTTGTTTAGCCTTTTTGCGTGGAATTTCTATTTTCTCCCAATTAATGCGTGAGTTTTATTCAGATCAGACAAATTCACTGGCCAATGAATCACAGAGTTGCCATGGTCATTAAACAGGAAAATCAGCATCTTCATCAAGCTTGTCAGCTAATGGAAGCAACATTTACTAAATTTCCAGGCAGACAGCTGCTATGATTTTAGACTTAAAACATAATGACAAAGAATAATCCATTAGGTAAAAGCAGTGGTTCTTCACTACTCTCAGGAGTCCTTTCTCCTTTGTGACAAAAGTTGCTATAAACTGTAAAATCTAGCCTAGCCTTTTTGAAGTAAGGGAGGTATGACTTTAAATCACCGCCTTGATAGTGTCTTGGCTGACAGTGGCTTCACAACCAGCTGTTTTACTTCTGCTTCAGCATTTAATTATAAAACATGGATCCTCATATTTGTCCATCCATCCATCCGTCCATCCATCCATCCATCCATCAATCCATCCATCATGTATTCCCACATATCCTTGCTGGGTCATGGGAGACTGGTGCCTATTTCCAGGCAAGAGGCAGGGTTTATGTTTGTTGTGCTGCAAAATATTTAATTTTAGTTTCACACAACCTGCATATGGTGGATCTCTAGTTGAAGTCATTTCCCTATGATACCGTGGGTTGAGGACACACTCTATTTGACCTTGCTGTGTTCATTACAAGCTATCCAAGCGCTGCTGTCACTCGCTTCTGAGTTCCATCTTTTGTATCAGTCAAAATTGGATTCTAAATTAAATTAAAAGATAATTGAAATTTGATGTTGTTAATTGATTCAAAATCGGTTTTGTCTGCATCACAATGCATCAAAAAATATATTTTGTTCCTTACCCCTGTCGTGGAAATTGTCATTGACTGTCTGCCAAGACCATTGTCAAATCAGCAGACTTCCCCTTTATTTTGTTGGCCAAACAGTTGCAACATAAGTTATTTATCAAAAATGTTTTTATTGGTCTTATATGACATTATTCTGGTATAAATATCTTAGAAACTTAATTGTACAGTTTTCACTAGCTGTGAAAACCGTGATCCTCACAAAGCACACATAGCTGAAATCTATCAAATTTATCAGACAATTTAACTTTTTAAAATTTGATTTCTGAAGCAAAATGTGTCTGATTCTGATAGTGTTTTAGGCCATGACTATGTGAAATTTTAAAGAGCGTGATGGAAATTGACAAAACTGCTGCACGGAGACTTTGCAGCAGAAGCTCTCCCCAGGCTTTTTTGCCATTATGGGAACTGCCTCAGCTTGTTGCTCATTTGAGCTCTTGCCAGTTAACTCTCTTTGATGGCACATGTCCAGTTAAGTTTTCTTTTTGATGACCTTGACAGAGACGTCGCTGGGTGATATTCAGCTCCTCACTCTGGGATGATGTGTTAGACGACGATGGCTGCGCATCATTGACCCATTTGGGGGTGAATGACTGCCTGACCTGTGCCATGCCCATCTCAGTGGACCCACTGGGTGAGAGATGTATCTCAGCAGAAGCTGCATTTCGAAATTGGCTTGAAAGGAGGGCTGGTGTGCGATGAACTTTGTTATAGCCTATGTCATCATCTTAGAAAAATAACATCCGCCCAGAAAGTAGATAATGTTTCTGAATGGAAATTGTTTTGAAGAAATAAAACATTTCAGCAAAGGGACAAAGCTTAGAAGAAGGTTACAAATGGCAAACTTTTCATAAATTATGACTTTTCTGTATTGTTATGATACTGTTTTAAAATATATTCTTGCTTTACATTTTTCCACTTTATCCCTGATGGTTCTACTGTGGTAATTGGTTCACATGATGTTGTTTGTTCATTGCTGTTCTCTCAAAATTGGATGCCTTCACAGAACAGCTGTACTTATAATGGAGTGAAATTACACCCAGGTGGAATCTATTTACAAATTAGATGATTTCTGATGGCAGGTGGTAGTGGTGGTGGATTTCATGTAAGGAATATGAACACATATATATGCTCCTCTTTTCTCTTTTATTTCTCATTATCATGCTCTACTTGGTGTCTTCCTATCACATAAAATATACTTGTAGTTATAATCAGGCCAAAGGTGAAAAGCTTAAAGAGTTGTACATATTTTTAAAGGACCTAGACTATCTACACTGATTGTATTTTATATTCTAATAATAAAACTTGTTGATATTTGATGCTTGCATATTTCCAGTACACCATGGTATCCTATTGAGATGGGAAAACATATATGTAATTTTACTTCCTTAATGATTAACGTTGACTTTTTTCAGAGACATTATTCTGCAGCATTAAGAGACAACTGTTGTTTTTCACCAACCTCCACCTCTTGTTCACCAGGCTCCTTCTTTTATTGAAACCACTGCGCTGGTATCAGAGCTTTATCTCTGCACCATCATGTTGAATTATCCATTTGAGTTTAGGTGAAATAGCGTGATAGAAACATTGCCAATGAAATGCCTTAGTGACTTGCTCTTTCTCTTTGCTATTTTTGACCCTGATAACGACTGGAATAAAGGCTTTTCATGAATATAAATATAAATTGTGATGAAAGGCAATTTTCCCCAGTGCACATAAAATAACACTCTTGAACATTTAGTGTTTGTCAAGAAGGTATGCTTTAGCAGTTCAACTTCACTTTGTACAGAGTGGCCAGCAAAGCTCTCTGTTTACATAAATCACTCATTTTGCTTGGAGGAGAGTCAAATGTAAATGAATCACTCTGTTGCTTACAGTACGTATACAAATATGAAATGCGTAACAATGGAAATAAAGCAGTAAATACACAAGATTAATATTGTAAAAAAATGTTTTCCACCATCTGAGACCACATACATTAAATACAGTAGAAGAGACAATGAGACACAATAATGCATAATGAAGCTGTTTACAACTAAACTAGGGCAGCAAAGAATTGCTAATGCTATGCCAGGGGTGAAACTTAAGCAGCTATACACTACTAACCACACTAACCCAGTCAAATACAGACTTAGATCAAATTCGACTTAAAATTATTGTCTTTTTGTCCAAGAATAGCTGAAATTAAGTTTTCACCAGCCACTGTTGCCAAAGGGAAATTTTAACCTCATTTTAAACAGCGAGAGTAAATGTTATTTTATATATAGATAGTGATTACCCTAAAGGAGGACTTTTACTATTGAAGAGAGGAGAAGAGTCCAGCAACTGGCTGAACTGACTGACTGAGGATCCAGGAACTGTGGAGTGCTTGAACGTAGCACATATTATCTTCTACAATGCATTGTTGCTTTCTACTGCTAATGTCACAGCTGCAGCTTTGAAACTGCTGAAGTGTTATTTTTCATCACTTCTATAGCAACACTGTAAAAACATCATTACCTCCCAGACTGGAATTATTGGATGCCTTATAGCACATCATCATCGACCAGTCACAGAAAGCCAAATCAATGCCAAAAAAAGTGGAAGGATATCTCACTGCCACCTTTACTGAAGGGCAGTTAATGAACAATGAATCAAGATCACTTGATCTGCCTAAACATTGTGTGTTGAAGTTGGCAGGGTTACATACTTCCATAGCTGGATCATCTATTCAATGTTGACAACACATGACCAGAGACATTACTGAATGTGCAGTATTATGTCCCACTGCTTAGGAAAAGACCATATTAGAGGGTTTTTTTATATTAAAAGTTGAATCTGACTGAACTTTTTTTTTAATGAAAGTTAAAATAAAGGATTCAAATTTAAAAATGAGTAATATCTGGACTAAGTCCTAAAGCATCCTTGGGATTGGTGAGACTACCATACCCATCTGCCTGTACAACAGTCAGTTGCCCTAGAGTGTGAAATACTTATGTTGGTGGGCGCCAAGACATGTGACATGTGCTACATCCCTATCAAGTACTGATTGATCTGCATTATGAAAGCAAATACTAGTCATGAATATCTCCTAGACAAGAGAAACTCACGTTTGTTTTATTATCCATCCATCCATTATCTTAAATTTATCTTGTGGTGTCGCGAGGGGTGCTGTTGCCTATCTCCAGAGGTTAATGGGCAAGAGGCAGGGTACACACTGGACAGGTCACCAGTTTGTTTTATTTTGTATATTTTAATATAGACATCTTCACTAAGAAAGGCTCATATTGATGTTTAATATGTTTTTACATAGTTTCTGGAAATAAAAATGAATTAATTGTGCTTAAAAAAAATCAAAATAAAATTTACAACAAAATTGTATTTTAGCTGATGGAACATTAGGACATCCAAGCCCCTTAATAACTAGAGCTAATCCTTAGAAATAACCTCTGGGAAATTTCTGTAATCTCTGATATTGGTCAAAGGGAATTTTGCACTGCTCCCCACATTTAGATTTGAGATGTATGAAGGGTTTCTTCCATGTGCAACTCAATTTCAAATCATTCCCCAAATCCTAGTCTTTGTTCATGTTTTACGGGGCAAACATCACAGGGCTCCTCACACGTCACCTAAGCTTGTGCGATATCTATGTGAATTCAAAATAACTAACAAAAGCCTGTTGTAGATTCCTTTAAGAAATTTTTGCTTTTTTTTAGTTTTTTAAGTACCTTATGGTCAGATGTAAGGGTTACACTTCATTGGACAGACAGAATTGGCAATTATTTTGAAAATCCTTTACTTAAACTACGTTCCGAACAGCAAACAGGCTGATTTGAAATTGTTTGAGACCTCTTTAATTTCCTCATCTTTGGAGCTTCAAACCTTTTCCTGGAGGAGATAAATAATTTGTACACACTTATGTGTACATTTAGCCATTTTAGATGGGAGTATATGTGTGTAGCTTCCTAATTTATTCATGGGACTACATAAAATGACAAATAACCTTATTTTTCACAGTTTTCTTCTTACTGCTGAACATTAGTTATTTGAAGGATGCATTTTTTTTTTTAAATTATGCCACACAGGACTCACGTGTTTCGTCATATTTAGGTATATGTTTTGTGTTAGAAGAAGGCTTATCAGACCAAACAATGCAACCAAGAAACGTAGTACCGTTGAGATGAAACATTACCTGCATGAATGGTTCACTGAAGTTACTTTTGAAAATGAAGGATATTTTCTAGTCATCAAAGGCCTGGATTCCTTTGAAAGCCTCAAGTATCTTATTAAGTCCACACAGAAAAACATGGCCTGTTCCTGATGAAACAGAAGTCTTTGCATCATTCCCAGTGATGAAAAGTTTCTAAAAGCATGCTAAAGCTTCTGCCCCAGTGCCTGCAGAAAGCAAGTAGCATTTATTTTTCAAACCACCACTTTTGTTTCTTTGAGATTGGAAAATTTGTATACCACAAAGGGATTTATTCTCGCATATTCTTATTCAAGATGAAGCCTAAATATATTTAGTTGTTTAAGTCATCAAGTTCATTAATTCATAAATATCAATCTAGTCTTAGTAACCATAGCTCAGCCTATTTCAACCCATTCAGAGTACGATACTGTGAACTTAAATTAGGATCTGTAATGGTAAAGACTTATCCTTTTTAGTACTTCCTTACATTCTGTCTGTGCAGTACAATTAAATCAAAAAGTTATCTTTTCAGTCTTGGTTAGTTTCAGTTACTTATCTATTTATAAGATTTTTCAGATAAAGTATCTCTCTCTCATCATCAAAAATTAACCCTCTGTGTTCACTTCTGCCTGAGAATATACTGACTGTGTTTGATGTGTTTTATTCCATTGTTGCCAACAGCAACGTTGATTGATGTTGGCCTAGAACCAGACTTTGCTCGGTTCCAGAGGGTGATGAAGTTCACCAGCACCTGATTTACTATTCTTTATCAAGCTTCATCCCTGCGTTTTCCTCCATCAACTTGGGAAACAGCCGATTCAAGCACATCGAGACTCAACTCAACCACAAAAGTGCTACAGTTTACAAATGGCAAGACTGCAGCAGCCTTATTTGCCATTAATATTTTGCCTAGACTAAGATGGGGCATACCCTTTCATACTTAGTCCTGAAAGGACATATTTTAATAATTGGCCAGAGCAGCAGCTACCCTGTTCTGACAGATTCAATGTAGTGGCTTGATTGTAATGATAAGTTTAAAGTCTTTTACTATAGAAGGGGGAGACCAATTTTGGCCTACAATTGCTTAGAGAAAGTAATTATTTTCAAATCAAACTTTAAATGTGGCTTTTGCTAAATCTCCCTTTGACTCTTTAATAGAACATGCAAATCCTTGGCGATGAAAGTCAGAAAGTCTCTATTCTCTCTCAGTTGCCTCCTCCATGACAATAAGTTATGTGGCCTGTCCAGGGGGAAGGTGGTGGAAGGTATCTGGCTGCCTGGAGGAAAGTTTATGGTCTGTGAAGGCCAAATTGAGTAGCATGAAGAAGGAAAGCTGCCATGGCACCACTCTACCTCCATTATTTTGTTCTAGATAACACACAATAAGTAATGTTAACAATAATAGTAATAATATTAAAAATAATATTCATTATCATCACGTACAGTCTAGTCTTGCCAAGGTTGTTTAAGACTAGTTGACATTTGTGACACACCAGCGTGCATTTGTGTCTGTAAACGGCTCATTAATATTAAACAAGGAAGTGGCAGTTGGAAACACTTGGCTCTCACGCTCTTGGCACATCAAGCAGAATTGCAAGTGAAAGCTGGGTGCTTTGTTGAGCCCAAAATGTGGTTGTGAAATGAGCGAACAGCTGCTTCCCATTTCTAAGACCAAGTTACTTCTTGGCTGTGTTAGCAAACCTTTTTTGACTGCAAATCCTATCATTTAATGGAAACTTTCTGCAAAGTTAACTCTACTTTGAAAGAGTGGCATAAGGCTACCAATGCAAAGACATTGATCAATCCCAGCTGTCTTTAAATGCCAGTGAAATGACAGTTTATTGACATCCCCTTATGCCACACTCTAAATATGCAGTTGTAAACCTTACAATGTAGCCATGATGTGCATAATAAAGTGTGTGTTAAGGATTCAGTTTTTATGGCAGATGACTGCTGTTGTGCTACACTGGTTTTAATGGTTTAACAAAACCACAATGGTAGTCTCTGAAAATAACTCTTTATGTTCTGTTTTTGTGGCTCCTAATTCCTAGTTTTTATGAGAAAGGCCAGATATAGTTATATTCAATTAAGGAGAATACATAAATACCCATAAAATGTTTTGGCATGTCAAATATTCTAACTAATATGAGTGCATCCCAATAACTTAAAATATTATTAAATTTATCCATTTATGGATACATGTTAAGATGGCTGGTCATCTTATGATTAGTCATCTTCTTTTGTAATAATATTTTGTTGCTTGATCCTCTTTTTTGAAGGCTTGGATAATTGTCTGCTGTATAAAAGTCAGGTCTGCAGTCTTCTTTTTGTTCCATTTCTATGTCAAAAATATATGTTTTTCTTGTCTCATCTAATGTTCCTTTTTCCCGATAAACTGCATTTGGAGTTCTTCTTTAGCTGTAAGCAATAATCCTCAACATTAACAGAAATGAAGATTTCAAATACATCACTATTTGTCATAAATGCATATATGTCTAACAATTTGAATCACATTACTGAGACAAATTAACAATTTTAAACAGATTCAAAGATTTACAACAATTTATTCTTTGAACCGTAAAGCATGACTTACAATGAAAAGTGTGCAGTTTTGATGGGAAATTTCAATTTAGGAGCACCATGTCAGTTCTAGTTCCTTGCCTTTTGACTTGTTCAGCTAAAAGATCGTTTGGAAAAATTGTGTGGCATAAAACAAGTGGCAGAGGCTTCGTTGGTGGTTTATGCCATTGCATATGGGAAGTCCTTCAAAGTCAACCCGCCATGCCGCAGGCAGCATTCTAATGAGGTCATCAATAACCTGCAACAGCTGCTCGGAGAGAGATCTCATCTGTTGAGCTCGAGACACCAGTGACTCTGCTATAACTGAACAAACAGCTCCGAAATAATGAGAAGAATTCTGCGTAACATGCAGCACTACTTTACAATAAAACATTAATTGGCAGAATTTCAGCAGATTTGTCTTTTTATTTTACAGTAGAGGGAGTAAAAGTGAATGAGAATGTGAAAGTAATCCTCTCAGGGACTGTTTCTCTATTCACTGTCAGAAATGTTCAAGAATGATTCTTTCAAAATAAGATAGAAGCTAACATGTCATCATCTACAAAAGAGTAAAGAAAGAAATCCCTCCATGCACCAGAATGATTGTTATTGTGCTCACAGTTTGCAATCAGATTACCATAAATATTAACAGACTTAGCTGGGCAAGAAAGATCAGAACAGAGCGTAGTAAAGAAAGGCTCAAAACCTTCACTATGTCTTATCAGAGACACAAAGAAATAGTTCAAAATTTGCTCTCTGATCTCTTGCTGTTTGCTTGGAAAGGCCATGGTGCCCTTCAGCTTTTCATGGTGCTGCTAAATTTGGACAAATGACTTCAGATCCTCAGTTTTCTTCCCTGAAACATGTCAGTGTCAAGCCTTTCACTGGTTTCACCACGCAATAATATAATGGTTTTCATCATCACTCATTGGTTGACTCCCACCTCTTTTCTCCAACCACAAATCACTCAAATCACCACATTTGCAGTGAGACACCTGAACCAGTACAAAAGACTAAATTTTTTTTCTGTTGTCTTTTCAAAAGGCGAGAGTCAGATATGAAACAGGTGTAACTTTACTTGCTGGTAACAAAGTGTCTTCCTCCCTATTAAAAAAGCTTTTCCAGCGAATGCAGCTTGAAGAATGTCCTAGTTGGAAAAGAACCAAGTCTATCCTGTGTTACTAAGGAATTTCTTGGAAGGTCAAGAGCTTTTACAGGATTGTACTTCTAGGTATAAAAAATGTAATGGTCTGAGATTGGTTAATGTAGGAGAGTGAGGAGTTGGATATGATACAATCTACATCTTAGATTTTTTCATAAGAAGTTTCATTGTACAGTACAAAAACATATCTTGGCCAGTTCAAGCACGTCTTCTGTAGTATGGAGGCTTTCAGTGAAAAAAAAAGAAAAAGGATTCCTGTTGCTGTGAATTGTTCCAGAAACTTCTGTAAAATTTCTAAGTGTGCCAGAACCACGAGTCACAAACACTACTCATTTCAGTCTAAGACAATAAGACCACAGGTTTTCAAACTTCTTGTAAGAAGTTCCAAATTACATTTTTTGATGACGACAAATATCCAGAATATCTAGCAATGAGCAAATCTCTTTTACTGCTTGGAAATTAAAAGCTAAACAAATGGCACTGTATGTCAGCAATTGTTTTTCAGCTGTTCTGATTGTAGACAGTTAAGTGTGAAGAATTTTTTATAGAAAACTTAAGACAATCTGACTTTGCATACACAGCTATAAAAGGTCTTTAGTAAAAAGGTATCTCACCCCAAGAGTCTTTGTACAGGAAAGTTTTCTCTTAGATGCTAGGCCAATGCCTAGGTTGCAAAGTGTTTTTTTTTATTTTTATTATTATTATTATTATTTTGTAATTCCCAATGAATAGGGTGATAGCTTTGATGTGCTATGCTCTCTCTCACCTGGCTATCAGCTGAATGTGAACTGAAATAATGTTTGACTGAACCTAGAATGACTTAAAGTTCTATCTGAATAGTACCTGTAGTCCAGACTAACATGCATTAGACTATGATAGATAAAAGCACTGAACTCTGCAAAACCTAAAACATGCATGAGTATTAAGGATTCCATTAACAGTGATAAACCTTGAGGCAAGTTTCATTAACAAACTTCACATTTTACTTTCAAAAACAACTTCAGCAAGACTTGCGCTTCAGTATTTCGTAGACCCGCTGAAGTTGGGCAATGTGAGTAAAATGTTGATAAGCCTCCATTTCTTTGTAGTTGCGCCAAGATTGCTCACATGCAGAGGCTGGTAGGAGGGGAGTGGATGGATTAGGAAGACGTTATGTCTCACCTAGAGTAGGACACGCTGAAGGTGGTGATCTAGGTTGGGCAAATGCTGCTGGAGGATAGCCATATTGAGGCTACACAGATTAGAAAGGGACACACTAAGATGACCAAACTGCAACACTTTTTATATGCAGACGTTTCACGTTAGATAAATTGAAGTGGAGTAAATGAATGAAAAGAGATTGTGAAAATATACACTGTCCTTCACATCTAATATAATAGCATATGTGCATTTATAATAAGATTTATTTTAATGTCACATTTTAAGCAAGTAAAGGTGTCCATGAACTTAGTAATCAATTACTTTCAGTTTCCTTGGGGTATAAATATAAAATGACGCAAAAGCCCATTTTAATCCACTTCTCACTAGGCCCTAAGAGGGCCTATAATTATCGTGTCACCCTGCGCAGTGAGCAGTATCGCAGTGATAAAAAAGAACAATCTGGACAAAGCACTACTGGAGAACTACAGGCCGATCTCCAACCTCCCATTCATCAGCAAAGTTACTGAAAAAACTGTGTGTAAACAATTACATAGTTTCCCAATGATAACCAACCGCTTTGACTCCTTCCAGTCTGGTTTTCATGCTCACCACAGCACAGAGACTGCCCTCGTAAAAGTGTTCAATGATATCCATGTAAATACGGACTGTGGGAGAACCACAGTGCTGGTTCTGTTGGACCTCAGTGCAGCTTTTGA
>CAEFZX010015660.1:0-13709 GCA_903066825.1 Alfaro cultratus | reverse complement strand
ACCACCAAAGTACAGCTCATTTAAAAAAATACTTTATTTTTATATATATATATATATATATATATATATATATATATATATATATATATATATATCTCCTATAGTGACACCAGGTCTTTGCTAATTGCTGCTGGCTAGTCTGAAGGAGCTGAGTGGAGGAGTCTTTCACAACTGAATGATTGCCATGGGAGACTAAAGGATTTCTCAAACATGAATACATGAATGAAAGAATCAAGGCAACTCATGGCTCAAAAACGCTAATTTTACATAATACTGCCCCTTTAATGACGTCCAAACACGGATGTCGTGCATTGGCATGGATGTAAATCTGATGAGAATTTCACCTGCTGCTGGAGCTTCAGCAGCTGCTGCTGTTTCTCCTGCAGCACCTGCAGCTGCTGCTCGGCTGAGACCATGGCATGCGACAGGGACTGCAGGGCCACCTGAGCTGCAGAACTCAGAGCTGTTGAAGCTTCTCCGACCGTCCCTGTTGACAGGCCACCCATCGCCGGAGTCACACCAAACGTACTCACTGGGTTTAAAAACAACACTTTTAGCAGACGAAAACCGACACTACACTCTGAACAAAAGTTTGGTAAAAAACAATGAAGAGCTACCAGTGAACATGCTGGCGTCATCTCGCTCCACCCGTGTGCCATCACTGGTGGATATGCAGGTAAAGTGCAAGGGCTCCACCTCCAGGAGTCCAGTCAATGCGGTGAAGCTGCCCTCTGCCGCTGCAGAACTGCTCACTTTCCCATTCCCTGCAGAACAGTCCAGACCAAAAATCATACAACATCCTCCTGTCCCCTCTAGTTAAATCGGGCTTTTGCAAATTTTACTTGAACACAATAGTTGGAAATCAACCGTTTTTATGGCTGGAATGTACACTCACCGGCCACTTTATTAGGTACACCTGTTCAACTGCTTATTCACACAAATGTCGAAGCAGCAAATCACATGGCAGCAGCTCCATGCATTTAGGCATATAGACATGGCCAAGATGATCTGCTGCAGTTCAAACCGAGCATCAGAATGGGGAGGAAAGGTGATTTAAGTGACTTTGAACTTGGCATGGTTGTTGGTACCAGACAGGCTGGTCTGAGTATTTCAGAAACTGTTTATCTACTGGGATTTTCATGCACAACCATCTCTAGGGTTTACAGAGAATGGTCCAAAAAAGAGAAAAGCTGAGTAGCACTATCGATCAATGCTCGCCAGCTGCCATGTCAACTCTTGCTACTTCAAATTCTGACTCGCCATCAGGCGGGTGGGGGAACAGAGGTGGAGAGGGACTGAGTGCTGGCACACCCACTAGAAGAAAACAAATGCACCCAGTTGCCAGGCGGCGGTACTTTTCTGTCCGAGCACGAGCAGAAAATGTTTCACAAGCAAGCAGACAGACAAGTTTTGAGCGCAAGAAGAAAGGTTTGAGAAAGCACAGTGAATATTTGAAAGAGAGCAGAAGTTTTGAGTACAAGCATTACATGTTTTGAGAAGCAAGACATGAAGTCCTGCTTTCACAATGAAAACATAAGCACAAGTTTTAGAAGTTTTGAGAACGAAAGACATGAAATCCTGCTTTCAGGCTGAAAATGTGTGCTCTCAAATTATGGCAGAAAAATCCCACAATAAGCCGACAAATCTGCAGCAACTGCGTGATGTTCTCATGACAATATGGACCAGACTCTCTGAGGAGTATACCCCGTACCTTGTTGAATCTATGCCACAAAGGATTAAGGCAGTTCTGGAGAAAAAAGGGGTTCCAAACCAGTACAAGCAAGGTGTATCTAATAAAGTGGCCGGTGGGTGTATGATCCCCAGTCATATGTTAAAATGTGGAGGAGAACCATAAGGAAGCTCTAGAGCCATACAGAAGACAAAAACTTTAAAAGTACTTGTTGGACTAGACTAATCATAATAAAATCTTATTTATAGCTAAATTATATGTTAAGTGTTGCAGTTTCCAATAACAATTTTAATCAGAACTGATCCAGCTTTGCTTGTTTTTAGATAGAGAACCAACAGTTAGTTTTAATTACTAGCTGTGGAAACACTAAATCTTACCAAATAGTTTGGTCTAGTTTATTGTGCAAATATTTTAGTACACTTGGAATGAGACAAAACTAACATACAAGTAACTTTTCAATGAGTTATAGTAATTTGTTTTGACTCAACAATTACTTAACATTGATGAAAAAGAATTCAGTAAAAAGCCCTGTTTCTACCTGAGAGGATTTCTGAGAGGTCGATCTCATCAGACTGGACTCCAATGCTGCTGTTGAAGGCGTTCTTGCAGGAGGAGCCGCTGACCTCCAGGTCAAACAGCACCGGGTCAAATGGAGAGCTGTACAGACCGTACCTGAGGGGACGGAAGACAGTCCACATAAAACCAAGCTAAGCAGTGTAAACGTTTCTTACCTGTGGAGCGGCTCCGGGCCGAGTCGGACCGTACCTGGTTTGCAGCAGAGCTTCCAGAGGGGTGAGGCGGTCCTGCAGCTGTCGAGAGATGGTGGTGAGCAGGGAGGCACATGCTGTGCTGCAGCCAGCCAGGTCTTCCTCCTTCACGTAGTTCAGCAGTACAAAGTACCAAAACACAGAGCCTATCCAAAAACACCGTGGAGAAACGAAAGAAGGGTGAAATAAAAGCACAACAGGTGGGGGTGGGGCTCCGCCAGCATGCTCTGGTACTCACCACCAGTTGCTGCGGCAGGCAAGTAGGTCATATTATCCAGCAGAGCCTTCAGAAGGCTGATGCCAAACCCCTGCTGACTTGGCTCTCCTTTCCCATTGCTGGATGAACAGACAGAAAACAATGGTTGCCATAGAAACCACAGAGTCCAGTCCCCACAAACGGACTACTATTACACGTTTCTTACCTAATGCAAAGTGCAAGAAATCGAGCACATTTGTGGGCTATGCTGCGGCCCACTTCAAAGAAACACACCCTCACGATGTCAGTTAACCGGCTCCTGGTTTTGGCCAGAAGGCCCTCCTTTCCTTCCCTGATGCTGAAAACAGAGAGTAGGACACTTCAGATTGAAGTCCTACAGGATTAAAGGAAATATATGGGTAGAGGTGTAACGATACCAGACCTAGGCTTTTTGCAATAAGCAATAAATTAATTGCATGATCAATTAAAATGAGCTCAATAATTTCCATTTCCGCGATTTCTCATTTTTCTCTCTCTACCAAAAACTGGAATATAAAAGTCTTCAGCCATGTGGTTTGGTCTCAACCAGAGCTTTTTTTTAAAGGACAATTTTGTTTACAGAGAGTTAATTCATTTTATTTGTTGTTCCTGTTGTTTTGTTTATTTATTTTGGCTATTTAAAATGTCTTCAAATTCCACTGTTAAATGATCATTAGAATTTGAAGTTAATTTGCGATGAATATCATTGTTCAACGCAAAATTGTCTGGGACAATTTATCGTCCAGCAAACTTTATCATCATGACAGGCCTAATCAGACCACCACAACGTAGCTGTTTGTGTAACCAATTTGAATAATAAACTATACTTGACACACTGTTTGACAACTAGGGTGAACTGGAATGTATGGATGATTGAGTTAAAGCGAGGGCCTCACTTTACAAAGTGAAGTGAATCACTTTATAAAGTGGTTGGTCTGTTATAAACTCCACATAAGAAGGCTTGTGTTTTACATCTGGCAGTAGTTTTTGCTGCCAGTCCACTTTAAACAGCTGGTGTGGTTCGGAAGCACTATTAGGAAGTAACAAAATATAACTAAAGGAGGAATGCTTAGTTTCCTTCAAATGATTTGATAGTCTCGTCTGGTTTCATCGTTACACTCCTACTTGATTGCCATTTGTTGAGGCCTGCCTGCAGGGTCCGTTGGAGAACACCCCCGCCAGCCAGCAGAGGATGTCGAGAATCAGGCTCTGAGCATGCTCATTGGCTGGGCTGCCCTCTAACTGATGGCACAACGCATCCAGTAACTTCTCATGGAAGTCTGGGAACTGCAGCATGGCACAGCGCTGCACCCTGAAAAGCACAGACATCTGTTAACCTGGGGGCAAACACCCAGACGCTAATGCTAAGACAAGTATACTTCCAGTAAATGGTTTTATGTTCAACATGACATTGGGCACACCTCTCTTTGGGCACTGATGTCTTCTTGAACTTTCTGATTGTGACTGAAACTTCCTGCAGCAGGTCGCAGCCTCGCAAGTTGTCCACCTTCTTTGACTGCGCTGATCCCTCCGTCTTCCCCGTAGCAGCTCTCTCCTATGTTAAATCATCAAGAAATCAACCGGTGATGAGGTCATATGCTGCAGTTTTAAAAACTTAACAGTTCTGATATGGCAGCTTTTGTGAGATCTGCCTACCTCATAACAGAGCTTTGCAAAAGTTTCATTAAATAATTTAAATAGAATCATACCTCAAGCAAGCCTTTGCTAAAGTTTGTAAAAACGTTCTTAAAACCGAACCAGATCTGGAGCTATAGAAGCTGGAAGAGAATAGCCCAAGAGTTTAACTACCAGCAGAGAGAGTTTCACCTTAGAGGCCTGGGTCTGCTGCAGCAGGGAGGACAATGAGTGAGCTTTGGAACTCTGAGGCTTGGCGCTGGGCATCCTCACCACGGGCCTCGGGCTCTCCTCCATGCTACTGTCGCTCACCGCTTTGATGTGAACCAGGAAGGAGCGGTACTTCCCTCCCGCCATGCCTGCAGCACAAATGGATATTTAAGAGGAAGAACGCCTCAGCTGTGACGTCGCATTTTGTTAGAAGACATTCCGTAGATGTGCAGACAACTTAACACTTCCAACAAAAACACATAGAAACATACTACTACTATGCTGCAGGAGAGAGCAACCAAACATAGCAGAGAAAGCACTTAAAAAATCCAACCAGTGTTTGCTTTGTGGTTGCTATCTTTAGCATCTATCAGCTGTTTATCTCACAGAACTGGAAAGCCAGGTGTCAGTTGAAAGCAGAAGATTGTGTTTACCTCTGACCAGCTTGGGGCTAGTGAGGCTCAGCATGCCAGAGTGACCAGAAAGATCCAGCCCACTGGCCAACCACACCGGCCCACACAATATATCCTCCTTATGGTCCTCAAGGAATGGACACAACACCGATCCTGCAAAAGACACACAGAACCACTCAATCACTCAGAGGCTTTAACGGCTTCAGCAACCTGAACTCCAGCTGAGAGACAAGAGGAGGAAAACAGAGTTTGGTCTTTGATTCAGCAGAGTTTAAAGAACAAGATTTACTCACTAGACCCAACTGGATTAAAACACACCTTAATGAGGCTCCACCTGGTTACTTTAAAACCTCATGAACAAGTAGGAAAAGTTCAGAGGACTGATGTTTTTCTGAAGTATGACCCGTAGGCAGATGATAAACTTATTTGTCTTGAATTTTACAGTCGCTTCTCACCTGATGTCTCCTCAATGTCCATGAAGTGGATGTCTTCTGTGAAGTCCTGCAGAAGAGGCTGGCTGTTCTTCTCCCCGTTGGTCTGCAGGACATTTGAGAGAGGAAAAGCGATCTGTCTGTCCACCGCTGTATCTGCAGAACAAAATAAATCATAAATTCATTGGTTTAATCCGGTTGTACTGAGTGCTCATCCTCACATGGCACGGTAGGCTTTAAGGCTGGTCTAGTCTAACTTTTGTCCATATTAATGTTCTCAAAGCTTTTTGAGGATCAACATAGCGGATGGTGGTGCGCTAGGTTTTCCTGTGTTGGTTGTTCAAAGAAACAATGTGTTAGGCTTAAAAGTCGATCTCTTGCCTTTCAGATGGAAGGAAAAGTCTATCAGAGACCTCATAGTGATGGATCCACATTGGTTTTGCAGTGTTTTGATAAGTCAGAAAAGTGAAGACAGTAGAAGCACAAGAAAAGCGACAAATGTTGCAGGTCTCTAAAAAGCATCCCCAGGTAGACGGCACCTATTCAGACGAGGAAAAGAACTCCAGCAATGAGACTGTGAAGCGTTGAGCTGACTTCCAGTGAATTGAAATTACAGTCAATTCACTGGTGTGGAAACAGTTTACATTCTAAGACAAAATCATGTATTAGAAACACATAATGTGCAGATTTGCACTACTCAGCAATGTTGCTCTGGACAGATTTTGATGTGGAGTAATCTCTTAATAATAGTCACTGCATACAATTAGTGACTATATAAATGAGTGTATGAAATACTTTTATTTCTTTTTATTAATAATTCACTACAACACAAACAGTTCTTGCAACACTTCATTCAACAACTAAAAGAAATATATAGGGTTACCAATATATCAGACTGTTCAGAAAAGGAGCAGAAAGAAGTGTAAACTAATAATCTATGCCCTCTTTTTTATCAAATAATGATGATTGTCATTGTTTTATTATTGAGTGTCCCTATCCTCCCACACAGTAATGACATTTACAGGGAATGTGTGAAACTGGTCCTCACCGCTGACTTTTCCCAGCCCTGGTGCTTTGTTCTTCAGTAAAGTGACTTGGATCTGAGGAATGTTGACAATGTTGGGATTCAGGACAAATTTGAAGTCCACATGGCCCACCATGCATGCTTTAGGCAGCACCAGTTCAAACACATGTTCATCCCAGCTGGAGCTGAAAAACACAACATCATCATTAGAAAGAGAAAGTCAGCTTCCTTAATTGTTGTAAACTTTATGACATTTTTTCTGTGTAAAACACAGGTTTCTCAAAAGAGCATTTTGTTCTAATGGATTCATTTGTGGTTCCTTCAATATTTGAAACCAGTTTCACAACCAGTGCAATACAATAAAAGAAAAGAAAAAGTTGACTGCAAAAAATGAAATAGATTTAGATTTTTGGAAGAACATCTGTTGCTTCAGTTCTCCACTATATTAAACCGTTCAGTTTAAAAGCAGCTGATGGTGGCAGCCCTGATTGACGTGAGACATTAGTGAAAAAGTTGCCTGAAGAGCCACCTGTAACTCTGGAGCTTCCACGTGCGGGTGTGTTGGGCTGCATCGCCATGGTGCTGCTGATGAAGGTGCTGTGGGTGGCGTCGCTGCTGCTGCTCCTGCTGCACCTCCACCCAGCATGGTGGAACGGTGGCTGAGAAACGTGGCGTCAACGTTTCAAACCGGGTCAACTCCATCAATGACGCCAGACTCTCAGTGGTCAGAGGTTGGTCCACTAGGAGGTCCACTCCTGCACAAATGCCATTTTATAATAATAATAATAATACATGACATGCTTTTGTTTAAAAACTGATGCAGTGTTTTATTGTCCCTCTCCTACCTGTGATTCCAGGGCTGGATGGGTTGGAGGAGGGCTTGGCCCCCTCAAGCAGCGGCTCAGCCCCTTTAGAAAGGGGGCCATCTATAAACATATCTCCATCATCCCCATCATCACAAACTCCTCCAATTTGAAGGAAATGAAGTTCTCCACCTTCAGAGACAAATAGTGACCATGACATAAAAATATCTGAAGGAATGAAAAAAAAACTACCAAGATTTTGTTAAACTTGCCAATTAAATAATTTCTGTTGACTTTAGCCAACAAGGAACTAATGAACTAAATGGTTAAAAACAGCAGCACAACAATCCTGCTTGTCTATTTATGACATAGTACTGCTGACCTATTCAGTTCTGTTAACCATACCCCAGGACATAAACAGTAACTATGTAGAAAGGTATAGTTTATGTTTTGGAGCTTGATGTGTAGTGTTGTCCAAAATCAGTCACAAAGTAACAACAGATGACATCCTGGAACTTTTCAGTAAACTGAAGTTATGCCAACATGACATATTTAATTATTTCAAATTCCAGGTCTCACAAAATAGACCTGGACACTTGTGAAGTGTCTTACACAGCTGAGCAAGCATTTATGGAATTAAAATATTTTTAAATGATTTTTGGATAAACAGTAAATGGCTATATTGTCTTTTTTTTTTTTTTTTTTAAACTCAGAAAACAATTGCAACATCCTGAATTAATCTCTGGTGAAACTGGAAAAATTTAACATTTACATATAAAATATTTTAGGACACTGATGCACTATAGGTCTGCTGTGATTAAAAATAAAAAATTTAGGAAAATAATTTGAAGCTTCTCGCCCGTTGGAGATAGGCACCAGCAACCCTCGCAGCCCCACTAGGGAGGGAATGAATGAATGAATGAATGAATGAATGAATGAATTTGAAGCTTTGAACCTTAAAATACAGTATTGTATTTACACAGATACAATGAAGATTCTAACAGATTGGCCCTGTACTTTGACATACCAAAGAGAGAGTCTCAGGTTATACCCCATTCAACTACTAATGCTTCTACAGAAGTCCATGTATTCATCTCACAGTGAAAAAAAGCCTACACAGATACAATGAAGATTCTAACAGATTGGCCCTGGAGTTCAGGCTTTCTTTCAGACGCAAAGTCGTCGGGGAATCTTCTACAACTTGCTCAGGCAAAGACACACTGACTAACTGTCCCCTCAGTGGGAAATATTTTATGTTTTTACATCACAAGATATTACACCTCTACTTACTTAATTAAAACCAGCTAAATAATTTACCCAATGAGAAAAAAAAATTGATTTATCAGCAACAAGTAAACATTCCAGAATAATGAGGGATGAGTTACTAAATACATAATTTTAGCCTGAGTCTGAGCAACCACTTCAACCTCATGAGATGGATCAAGAACACTACCGTCTTTTCGGTAAGGTTTTCCTCTGGAGTTATAAGACTACACACACCTGCCCAAGAAGACTCAGCAAAGGATGCACTTTCTGTATTGATTCTCAAAAATCTACCAAGGTACTACTGAGAGTATTTTCACAAATTCCCTCACAATTTTGTAGACTGCAATGGAACAGCCCGAAAGACTCTGCAAAATGTGGAAAACAGCTAATTTTAAGCTTAAAAACACATGGATTGGATTTTTGAAGGCTAAATCTGGGTTACACTGCAATATTAAAGTTCGGTTTTGGAGCTAGAGCAGAAGAGAAACATTTTCTTCCCCTTCACTCTAAAATGAGAAACCAACAATGAAATTATTGGGCCTTTAAAAACAAAGACCTATGAAAACCTAGACTGGCCACTGCATACACAATTCTGCTCAATTCTCATCTCCCTTCAGTGCTCCATCTGGGATTTCTCCCACTGAATTTGATTCCTCTGGTAGAATTTCAACCGGGCCGATAAGTGAACAAAAGGAGGAGTTGTGAACGATTACAAACACGTTTTAGAATTATAGTCTGTGTTGAGTTTTAGTAATGGCAGCGGAGGAAGTGAAAGACACCATTCAGTCCGTGTTGGTCACGCTTCCAAATATTGTACAATAACATTGGACCAACAGGACTGTTTAAGGCATTATACTTCAGTACTTCTCTCTTCGCAGTGGGGGATAGTTGGTTACAGCGCACACAATTTCACAGAGCTAGCGCGCTACATATATATAATGTACATATATATATATACATATATACACACACACATATATACACATACACATATATATATATATATATATATATATATATATATATATATATATATATATATATATAGATATATATATATATATATATATAGCTCAAATGGGTAAAATCCGACATGGACATGAAGCAAAGCATAGAACAAGGGGCTGGTTTCCTACCAGGATAGTGGAAACTGGGTTTCAATGCTAAAGAAGAATTATGGTGTTATAGCATTCCTCCGTTTGAAAGGTGGTTATTTTTGTGGTTAGGAATGAATGATTTCCTGATAGTATACAAGCAACACAAAGCTGTACATAAAGTCTTCTACCTATATAGTGATTTGAAACCACTAAATTTTTTAAGTTGTGTGTATAAGTCCTTGCTATAGCTCAGGCACAGCAGTGCTTAGGACATTTGTGAATGATTGACCTACTATGAGAGTGTAAAATTCTTTCTTTTTTTTACCCTAGATTCAGAAAACATAAGGCCAGTCTAGACTTTTTTCAACAGGTTACACAACCTTGTAGAATTACAGCAGTCTAAATCACTCTCCAAACTTTCACTCCATCTTGAAAGTAAAAACTGTGCTGTCTGACAGAAATATCCAAGAACAGAAAACAATCCTTACCTTTAGTGCAGGCACAAAGGCGGTCCGTTCCAGAACAGTACGTCACTGAGACAAATGGGTCAGTTTCCTCAGCTGACCCATCCTTTTTGGGTGGTTCCACCTTCGCCAGAACTTCCAAAGTGGATAGGTCCAATATCATGATAAAGCCAGCCTGTGTGGTGACCACCAGGTGTCCTAGACCTGCCATTTCTGCCTTCTTGCATTCTTTGTGGCTGTAGGCAGAGGTGGAAGGACTGGTGATATTACCAGCACTGCTGGTTGTGCCTGCTTCACATGCCGTCTCAATTTCTGCAATGGGCCCAGAAAAACCGTTTTTTGAAGCTGACAGAAGTGCTTCCTCAGGGGCCTCTTCACTCTCATCTTCTCTGCTATCAAGCACATCTGGGGGGAGCAAAATTAGAGAAGTAATGGCATCACAAGGGTCCCAAATCTGCTGTACTTTGATCGGCTCCTCTTCCAGAGTGACAATCCGGGTGGAGTAGTTGAGCTTGTAAAGTGCAAGATACCCCCCTCCACTCCCACGACTCTGGGACCTCTCCTGCTGCTGCTGGTGGTTTCCTGGAGGTACTATGAAGGGGGTCTGAGGTGGAGACCCCCCAGGGTGATGGCCTTCCATTCCATTGGCCAATGGGCGAAGGGAGTCTGTTTCACGCTGGCTGCAAAGAGCTGAGTGTAGGCGGTTTAGATTGTTAAGAGCCTCAACTTGGTTTGAAGCACTTACAGACTCAAAACCGCAAGGCTTCAGACCAACCAAAAGGTGCACCCCGTCCCAGCATGGCATTATGGAGTCCACGAAGAGATTTTCTTCTTCCAGCTGCTTCGGAAGCCTTAAGCACTGTACCAGGGTTCCGGGTCGAGGGGGGTTGGAGACAGTTGCTGCTGCCAGTGTGTTCCATTTGTCCACATGCCCATCTATCCCTGCTAGATTAGTTGCATCAGCAAACTGCTGGATGTATGTGATGGGAGGGTCTTGAAGAAGTAGTTGCTCATGTGTATCAAACTCCATTTCAATGATTTGTGGCACAGTAAAGCCTTCTTCGTGTAGACCCTTGCTCATTAAATTGTTCATCTGAGCAAATACCTGCCCTGAGGATTTGTCATCCACCTCTCTAATACTATATAGCAGTAGCACAGGTACTGTCCTGCGCACAGCTGGCATAGAGGAGGGACTCAGCAGCTGAGAACCTGCCAAGTTAGAGAAGCCTTGCTCTTGGGTACCAGACTGAGGGTGGCAAGGATCTATCTCCATTGGACCATGTTCCTGTAGAGATGCAGCATGCGGCTCAGTAGCCTGAGTCCTTAGTGAACCATCAGTGGTCCTGCGTGTTGAAGTTGACGGAGATGGTGGAACAGGCATGGGGGTTATGGAGGCTGAGCGGTAGCTTAAAAGGCCTCCAGCTAGCAGGCAGGGAAAGGGAATGTTGTGGTGGTCAGGCACCTTGTCTTTTGGTTTGGCCTGGCTGTTGGTCTTTGTTTGGTTTAATGAGGGGTTTGCACCAAGCTCCTCCAAGTCCTTGACAGTATCCTCCAAAACACTGGCAACTACTTCCCACTGAAGCTTCTCTGGTTGCTGTAGCACACTGAGCGCTGTCACACTGAGACTCAGGTCCATGCTCTCCCACTGGGATGGCTGACCTGTAACATGATCAATACAGTCAGGAGGTTGTTTAAACTGTATTGTGAGACCTTTGACATTTGATAATTTAAAATGTTTTTGCTTAGACTCTGGAAAAATGTAGATGTATTTTATTAAGGGTAAGCAGTATGTTAACAAAGGTTACTTACCTGTTATCGATTCTGATCGTGAAGGCTCCTCGCTGTCAGAGTCCTCCAGCTGGTCGTCACTGAAAAAGTGATTAAAAACATCAGAACAAAAGAGACAATAAATTCATACCAGTTGGTGATGTCACTGTGTGGTCTTTATTTTTTAACAATCAGTTTAACATTTAGCTCTTCTTGTGGTTTGTTTAACTATTTCATACTGTTTTATTAGAACTGCCGTTCATTAATTTAAAAAAAAAGTGCTATTAACATAGAACAAAACAATGCTAGTGAATAAACTTCCATATTAGATTAACAGTGCTGCTCAGAACTAGTGCAACATGACAACATTTACTCGAATGTTACTAAAGGTTCAGTATTTTGAATTGCAATATGGGATCAATAAAGTGCTTTTGAATTTGAATGTACTATTTTGACTGATTATACTCTGACTGGGCATTAACACCAATGGGTTGTAATTAAATAACTTGCAGATCTCCAGGCTACAGCCTTTTAAACATTTGTTATGACCTCCTCGACTTGACATATCGCCATTTAAATTTTCAATTTATAAAACAGGTATTTGATCTGGTGACATTTGTTTTCCTCTGGGTGGTGACTGTGTTATCCATGCTCTAGAAGTTCTCAGTTGATGCCTCTACATCAGGAGTGTTAAACTCATTTTAATTTTGAGCCACATAAAGATCACAAATGTCCCCAAAGTGCCAATTGTGGCACAATGTATTGATAAAAATACCTATTAATAAATTGTCAAAACATTTAATAAACAGCTACTGCATGTTTATTAATACATTTTATGAACACATCTTGAAATTAAATACTGAACATTTTTTCACATTGCTGTAGTTTGGCAGTATAAAAAAAATATTTGATTTGATTTTTAAAATTTAAGCAGACAACTTTTATATAGAAAGTTCAATATAGTATGTGACTCTGTAGAGTCACAGATTTTAGAAAGACAGTATTTTCTCACCATTAACCTTGAACATGAGATGAACTAAAGACTGTTTGGAAACTCAAAATACTAATAACCATTGTTGATTTTATGAGTTAAAAATGCAAAGGATGAATGTTGTTTTTCCTTGGAGGTCAGTGTTTAAAACGCTTTGTCATTTTGTTTTATTTATCCGTTTTATTTACTGCAGTTATGATTTCTTTGACAGAACTGCCCGTGTTATAGATTGATAAAATATAAATAAATAACAACCAAGCACATGCAAATATGTTAATCTGTAAATGATCTATAAATGAGTGCAGAGAAAATTTGATTTAAGCTACTCAGGCTTGGGCATTGTAAAGTCTAATGGCTACATGCAGAAATGATTCTCTGTGTCTAACATGAAATAGAGCCAGTATGACATTATAGACTAGCTTATGCCTTACCTGTCACCCTCTAGCTTGGGCAGGTCAGAGCAGGAAGAGGACTCCTCCAACCAAGTGAGAGTGGGCCTTCGAGACTCAGTCAGGGCCTGCTGGCCCTGCTCACCACTGCACAGGATCAGCTGCCGGAGGATGGCCGGGTCATATGGGTTCACATCAAACTTTAGGTGCACCTGTTGAGCACAAAATTGCTGTCCTAACCAAAAGCCTAACACAGTGAAAATAGGTCAGACGTCAGATTTGTGTATTGACAGATCTTACCTTCATCATTTTAGAAACATCCCAGATGCAGATCTTGCCCCTCTTTGTGGCAGCAGCTAGGAACTGTGGGCAGCTGCCAAATCCGTAGCAGGCGATCTTGTCTGAACTGTCGGGACTATTGGGGAACTGAGCTGGACTGGTTGCCAGGGTTACCGACAGAGGAACATTCTGAGTGTGCTCTCCTTTCACGAATGGACAATTGGGAGAATGTCTCTCATGTTCAGACC
>CAEFZX010015659.1:0-169344 GCA_903066825.1 Alfaro cultratus | reverse complement strand
TAAGCACATCCCCATAACGAGAAATACTCTGATCAGAGTGCAGAAGAAGCACAACAAATGATACACTGCAAAAACACAAAATCTTACCAAGTATTTTTGTCTAGTTTCTGGTGTAAATATCCTACTACATTTGAAATAAAACAAATCTAACTTACAAGTAACTTTTCAACAAGATGTGGGAGCTTGTTTTAAGTGAATACTTCCTTAATATTGATTAAAAAAAATACTAGTTCCACTGGAAGATTATTTCACTATAACAATACATTTTCCCCATGTGATAAAAAAAATAACCTGCCTGTGGAACTAGAACTTTTACAAAAAAACTTCACAAGATTTTGTGTTTTTTAAATGTAAAGTTTACTATAGCAACCTTTTCTTGCCATCTGTAGTGAAAGCTATTACTCGTTGAGATCAGTGTTTCACCCATCTGCTAACCTGGGACGTGTGCATGTTGCAGACAGTGCTGACAGTTGTACAAACAGCAACATCTTTCTGTTTCTCAGGGTGTCACTTCCTGGCATGTGGTCAAAGCCTCTGGCAAAAGTTAGAGATACGTTCTGGCGCGACAGCTGCATAAATAATAGATGCTGACAGCAAATGTCATTCTGAACTGCTTACATGAAATATGAGTAATTGTCAATTTATGAAAGCAGTTTTGAAGAAGAGGTGGGACAAAGTGATTTCGAGGTGAGAGCTCAAATACCAAAATTGGCTGGTATTTTTATTTATTTATTTTTTATGTGTGGTTAAATTTAAAAATCATGCCTTTTAGGCAACACATTTGGCAACGATTTAACTGTAAGGTGAGCCGCTGAAAAGGGGTTAGCTGAAGATAGACGTAGATTATGAAAATGAATCAGAAATGAACTATTCCACAGTGTTTTATGAGGTTATTCTAAAGGAAAAGATGTTGTTCGTTTTGGCAATAAGACGTCTGGACAGCATCACAATTACTAGAATGTGATGCTGTTGAAGATCATAGTAAATAATCTAGAAATACTCTAGAAAATAATATTTTTTCTACAAATGTAGAAAATGAAAAGGATGATATTTATTTACCTGCCATTGAGAAATACTCTGATCGTCCCATGAGGCCATAGGTCTTTTATTGTGGTGGCTCTTAATTGATAATGTTGAAATAATCTTCTCTGGATCAGTGCATTAAAAAAAAACAAAAAAAACAACTATACAATAATTATCTAATGAAAGGAAAAAAAAATAATTATCCTTTATGTTTGAGTAGCTCAAAGTTCTCAATTGTTTGTGCTTCTATCTCAGCTAGCTATGTTGCTATGCTAATGTCGGTATATAAAAAGTGGAGGTGAGTTTTTGCTTTGCTTTTTTGTTGTTTTTTTACTTTTTGTCACTTTCTACAGCTGCACTAGATGCTATAATAATAGATGCTTATAAACACACAAGCCACATCGTTCTTTGCAGCTGCCAGAATAACATTTCTGTGAGGAAGCTAATATAGTTAGCCACCAAAGGCTGCTTCCCGTTCAGCCTCACTTTGTCCTGTCATTTACGTAAAAATCTTGGTTGAGTTTTTGAAGAATATGTTTTCTATATGAAAATGCTGGCTTTGTGTGGTTATGTGGTGTCTGAGCATTCATGTTATATTCCAGTCTAAACCTGGAAATGCTAATGCCAGTTTGCATAAATGCAAACTAAAAGCAAACAAGTTTTTTTCCTGAAACTAGCAGCTAATAAGAGCACAAACTTTGAAAGTTGCTTTTGGTTAGCTGTAAACATTAGCCACCAAAAACTTCTTCCTGTGCATTTATCTCCAAAAACTTTATTGAATTTTGCTAAAAAAAATAAATTCAGATGCTGTTTGTTAAACAATGCTCAAGTGTGGGTGGGTTTTCTTATGATACTATGGTATCCACCCACAGTCAAAATCAATGCATTGCCTAAGGTGTGTGCAAATGGGTGTTTGTTTGATATGTCTGGCCTAGCAATGAAGTAGTGTACCAGTAAAAGCTACAAGTACAAAACTGATAGTTTCTTATTTTAGGGGGTCCAGGAAGAAATTAAATGAATGTCCTCCCAGATTATTCTGTATATAAAGCCATTTATTACACTGTTTTTTTGTATTTTATTGTAAGCTGAATTTCCCCTGTTCCTACTTTGCTTGATTTTACAGTTGTTAAGGTAACCACTCCATTACGGGCCTAACAGCTCGAACAGAACAATGCAAGTCATAATTCTGACAGATTTCCGTATGGCTTGCAGGAAAATCACTGTCATTATAATTGTGATTACATGTGTGTACCTCAGCATGAGCGTGTGGTTGGGCACTCGGTGTGTGTTTTTAAATGGTCGGCTTCTGACAGCACAGACAAAGAGGGTTAGAATAGCAACCACACCGAAGTGTGTTTCAAGCTGCTTTTTTCTCCAGATCCCAACTCTTCCGAAGGCAACTAAAACTGGATCGGAGATGCAGAGGAGGTAGGCGCTGCACTAGAATTTAATCCTGTGGAGGGTTTTTTGTTAACATGATATTGTAATTTCGGAAAACATATGGGAAAGTGTCACCAGAGGCAGAAAAATAAGAGATACGCTGGGAAAAACTTCAGTCGGTTTGACTTACAGAATGTTTCAGTCTGACGATTCAGCACCTATGCTGATATTGACTAAAAAGTTATGATGGCAATCTTTTTTAATAAAACTCAGCATGTATAGGAGATAGCTTTGTTCAATGTCAACCGTAGGTGAAAACATAAAGAGGGATGTTTTTATGAAACTGCTCTTTACAGTTAAGAATGCTGGCACAGACAAAGACTACAGAAAGTCTCACACAGAACAATACCAGTCAAAATTTGACAGGTTTCTGTATGACTTGCTGGGAAGTCCTTGCATTGTAATTAAGATTGGAAATGCATATAGCAGCATGAGAACGTACTTAGTCACCTGGTGTGTATATTTTAAACGGTCTGCGTCTGACAGCACAGACAAAGAGGGCAGAATGAAAACCACACTTAAATCTGTTGCATGCTGCTTTTTCTTTAGATTATTTAGCTATTTAATATTTATTTTCTTTGAGAGTTTTCATAATCAGACAGTAGGAGGTTGATGCAGAAGCACGAGGCCACAATCTTCAGGTTTCTTCTGTTTTTGTTTTAGGCCATAGAGTAACATGGATGAATAGAAAAATCAGTCTGTTTTATTTATTATAGGAAAAACATCTGCCCAAACTAACTTACCCTTATATGAAAACATTCTTCCCCCTTGGTTCAATCGTAAAGTAAATGTAAAAAATATATGTTTTTTTTGGCATTGACAAAAAAAAAGTTAAGACATCAATCTGTCTTGAAAGGATGCAAAGTCATTTCCAAAGCTTTGTGACTCCAATGAACCACAGTGAGAGCCATTGTTTACATTTAGAGAAATCATGAACCTCAGGAGTGGCTGATACCAAAATTACTCCAAGATGTTAACAACGTATCCAAGAGGTCAAAAAACCCCAGAATAATATTTAACAAACTAAAAGTTTGGTCCACCAGTTCACCGATTATCTTCCAAAGTGTTGGTGTCACCAGAATGTTTTTTGTCAAATGTGATATGAGTTAGTGAGTTGTTTTCGGTCAGCAGAGGTTTCTGTCTTTTTCTTTTTAATCATGTTAACTGAGCTGGACCGATGCAGATGAGGCCTCTAGTTCTTTTCCTGTTTCTCTGACCTCCTGGATGAATTGTCTATAATTTTGGAATGACTTTGGTAAGCTAGCCACTCATGGGAAGGTTCACCATTGTTCTTTGTTTGCTACATTGGTGTCTCATGGCTCTTATTGTAACTCGCTGGAGTTTAAAAGCCTGAGAAGTCAATCTTTTCCAAATGGATGGTTTTCTCTCCTGTGTTCTTGTAATTTATTTGCTTTGATTTGTTGCTTCTGGAAATGTTTCAGCTTAATTCACGCAGTCAGGTTCTATTTGTTTTACTCTATAGGTCTGTAAAACGTGGTCAATCATTGGTCATTTATGGCTAATGAATGATCAATGATTATGTTTTCATACGAGGCGAGGTTGGTTGGTTCTAATAGCTTTTCCTCCTTAATAAATGAAAAGCATAATTTAAAAACTCCATTTTGTATTTACAAAGCCTATCTTAGTCTGATACTGACACTTGCTTGGTGATGTGAAACATTTAACTGTGATAAAAGAGCAAACGAAAACTGGAAGGAGGGAGTTATGTCGTCTCAGCACTGTAGACTTGTGAAATTAAAAAGAGAAGCCGACAGACAAACGAGGCTCAACCGAGGTTTTTGGTGGATAAAGTTGCATTGAGCTTTTGTTCTAACAAATACTTAGCTGGTGGATGGAAGGTCAGTAAAAACAGTAGGAGTGTGTTGTGGCCTTTTTATCCCTCAAGATAGTCAGCTTTAGTGCACCGGAGAGACACTGTACACAAATATGTTGAGAAAAGAAGCTAAGGGAAAGTGCAAGTGGATGAATTTGGAGTATCAAAGAGGGAGGTTGGTCGGAAGGGGAAGCAATCAGCCGCCCGGTCCCAATCACGGCCTTTCCCTTTTCTTCTTTTTTTATCCCTTTTTCCACTAGAGCTATAATCCCGGCTCCACATTTGGACACATTAAGTTGCCTAAATTATTTCATAAGCTTCTCGGCCCCTCACCACCAGCGAAGGCGCAATGCAAGGGAATGATGTAAAAGGAACTGATTAGACCTAATTATGAATCCTGATTAAGGCTTTTAATTAGTCGAGGCAGCACTTCAGCTGGAGAGGGCGGCAGAGATGGAGAAAACAGCGGGAGGGGAAGGAGAAGGAGGAGCGCTTCGGGGATTTAAAGGAGAGTCGAAAAGTCTGATGTGAGGTGTAAAGTGTTAAAATGCAATAAAGAATATGAGGCAGATATAGAGAAAAAGTGTAATGTAATATTAATAATGTTAAGAATTAATGTATGCAAGTTATAATACCAGAGAATAAAGGGAGAGAAAAGTATTCAAAAGGACAGACTGAAATATATCTTTTAGATGAGAGTCAAACTAGGTGACACTGAATCAACACAGACACTGATTATGTTTTTTTGACAAAACTGGCTTTGTGATTCTTGGACAGAGATATTTCCTCTGCCATCATTGCTCCAACATGCAAGATAATAATAAATAAATCAGAACTGAATAGTTAATATCCACCAAAATGAGACCGTTTTGCAAAATTAATTCAATCACAGTTGAAAATTTTTCAACTGTTTTTAAATTCCAGCTTCAGGACTGGATATTAGGCTGTTTCTGCTGCCACATTAAGCTGCTGGTTTACTAATTTATCAAATATTACTGTATTTGAAAACAAAAAGTGGCTCATGGTGTGTAAACTCACATAGCGCCATCCATCGCTCTCACTAAGGTAAATCAGTTTTTGAAGACATTGACATTATATTTTAAATCAGACAAACCTTTTCTTGTTTTAGGTCATTTCCTGAATCCATTCCATATGATTATTTAAATTATTCTTGGTTCTAAACATCATGTTGAGGTTTTACTTCCATCAGTCACAAAAGGATTGTCTTTCAGTGCATAACTCCTGATCTCTACCTCATACGTCTTTTTTCTGCTGCAGAAACAACCATGTCTCCCTTTTTTTTGCCATGTCAGCAGCTGAAGGAAGCTGCACGTTCCGCTCAGTGTGTATCTGAAGGCCGTGGGCTTCGTGACAAAACGTTCATGCATGTAAAAATAGCCCGAAATCACAGTAGAGACGATGTCTTTAACTTATGTGTTCGGTGGCTGTCAGGCAACACTGCATAGGAGTAGAGCTGCAGCTATGACACGCTGTGAGGGTGACCTGTCAGGAAATGTGGTGAAGGAGGAGGAGGAGGACTCAGACATGGAACTGACAGGCTGGAGGCAGCAGGTGAAGAGCAACTCAAACTTTTAATATCCTGCTTGATGGCAGCAAAATGTAAAGCCCAGTTGAAGGAGCTGAACAGATCTGGTCCAAGAGAGGAGCTAAGAAAAGGTATTGATATAAGTAAAGGGAAGGACGGGTCATTTGGGTCAAACGCAGGACTAAAACCAACAAAAGCTAACAAGATCAAACCATCAACTTCAGAAAAATGAGACCATATCCAAACCTAACAACAAACTAAGATTATAACAATGGCAATAATTCATCCTTAATGAGCCTCTCTTGTCTCAAAATTTCAGAAACAAAATGTAATTTTTTTTCTTTGCAATATATGTAGAAAACATGCATAATAATCAACAGCTGTATTAAAGACTTATTAGGGTATGGTGTGGTTTCAAAAGTCATTTAACAACCAGCGGGGCTGAGCTGAATAAAATGCTCCACAGATATAGGCAACCCTGCGGTTTTTAGTTTGAGCAGCCGACATTTCCTAACAGGACTGGCCGTCGTCTTCTCTGATACCTTGTCACAAGGTTGAATTATGCAGAGACCAGTCTTTGTTCCTCCTATTCTTGGATCTTCCGTTAAGGCCTTTCCCAGCTCCGGATAGACCAGCATATGCACATTTTTTGTACAGTTTGTATGTTCACTGCAGGCTCCTAGATGGCAATAATGAGCTGGTTTATACATGGTTTTCTCAAAAGTGGAAAAGGAAATACCTATAAAGGTAGATTAAAGTGCATTCTCACTGCAATATTAATGCAGTTTCTGTCACATTGTCCCAAATAGAAAAAAATATCCACACTGGGAAACAATCAGATTTCTTTAAAACAGGCGACAGTATTGATTTCCTTTTTCTTCTTCTTGATCTGAGTTTCCATGAAGTGTTTCCGCCATCAATTTGGTGCTACGTTCTGAAATATCCCTCTGTTGGTGCACACATTCAGCACCAGCGACAAATTTGGGCTGGACTCTAGTGGGTAAGGAAACTTACTTCGGGCAGGCTTTGTGGTAGCGACATGACATCTGAGACTTTCTGAAAGATTTAGCTTAAATCGCAGCTGCTCAATGCTTTCAACACGGTCTTCTTCAGTGCCAATAATGTTGACCACCAGATGCATCTAAAAGTTGAGGATGTGGGTACCACTGCTGTAAGACACTGGGATAACAAAGAAAACAAATGGGAGAGAAAAGACAAAAGCACTAAAACTAAAGGAAAATAAATTCTTCAGAGGAAATACAAAAACCATGAGAAGGAAAAAGTTATATAAAAAACTGCAACAAAAGTGGGTAATGGTGAATACGTCCCTTCACAATTTCATACTTCTGCCATTTTGGGCATTTCACATTCAACTTTTGCAGGTACAAAATTGAGCCCCTTGTCAGGGGATGTTTCTTATCAACCTTTCATAAAAGTGAACCAGAAGTGGGACATTTTAGTCATACATTGAAAATCCATTAAGGTAAATTTTGACACACCACTTGATCTTATTGGAAATCTTTTTAAGGCCAAATGTTTGTTTATGGGTACAAAATGGAAACAGGAACGGACACAACAGCTAAATGTGGATGTATGTTGGGAAAAAAGTGTTTCACGATCACTCCTCCAAAAATGAATTTGTGAGGACAGACGCTGATGTTAGGCAAGAAGGTTTGGCCCACAGTCTCCACTTTGGGTCAGTTTAAATGTGTCCCATCAAGGCTGAGGTCAGAACTCTATGCAGAGGAGTCGACTTCTGCACACTCAATCGTATTTTACATTCAACTCGTGCAAGGCAAGTATTATTCTCCTGGCAACTGCAAAGCCCAGACAATGAGGCATGATTTGGGACTGAAGAGAACTTCCCCCGTGGCAGAGAGCTCGTCATCACTACATGAACCTTCCTGTTCCTGGACTAATCTGAAGACAACGTGAAGTTTAGAGGTCTTTACCTATGGACTCTGCAGAAAACTGGTGACCACCATCATTGTTTCCGATGGACTTATTGTGACGGTAGCATCTTAACACAATACCAGGAAATCTCTGAACATCTGAATGTTTCTCACATATGTCCGTTGAAGCAGTCTGCATGCTTAGGTGCTTTTATACACCTGTGGCCTTGGAAATAATTGAAACACTTTAATTCACTGATCTGAGGAGGTGACCCAATATTTTTGACAGATTAGAGTATTTCAAGTGAAGGACTGTCTTCCTGCAGAAGAGAATTAACCTCAGTGGGGTTGATCTTTACTTGTTTAGACCAGATTTCTTTGTTATGAGGAAAATATCTCACCTGTGATGTTCTCTAACCATCTTTCTTTAAGGTTTTTTGCACATTTCCTTTGGTTCATCTCACCATCTGTCCTCTTTCCCTCAAACACACACAGTTTCCCTGCCTTCCCTCTCTCCACCACAGACCATTTGGCACAAGCCTCATCTCTCCTCTCATCCCTCGCTCTCACCTCAATTTTCGGCTGCTGCATAATTAATTAGCAGCACTGTTCACTATCAATGCAATTACTCCAGAGAATGGAGGAAGAGAAGAAGAGCGGGAGGGGGGAATAAAATAGGAGAACAGGGCCAAAATGGAGACGCCATGAAAAACACGGACTGAAAAGGAGGAGAGACAGAAAAGGGAGAGAGGAGGGTAATTTTAGCTCTTACAGGGACGAAGTCAATATGGGCTAAAATCATAGTAGTAATTTTGACAATACAAAATCCATTTGGGGACTCGGGCATCCAGATGGAGACAATGCAGGCTCGGTTCAAAAGGGAATATCATAAAATCCTCACATGAAAAATGGCTTTCTCTGTGCAGCATCATTGATATATTTATCTGAATCACATTCAAGATTTTTGATAATTACACACATCTGAGCTGTTTTGTTTCCTCCCCTGAGGCAAACCTTCCTAAATAAACATCTGCATATGCACCAGCACTATGGCAGATTTATACACTAAGTCATTATAGGAGTGCTTGCATGTGTGCAAGCCTCAAATAATTCATAAACGCATGTCAACACTCCCCTGTTTAATCTTGTTTGGACAAAAATCCAGACTGGTTCCAGTCAGGCTCTGGTGATGCGGATGTGTTACACCCAACTGTCTTTATACAGCATTTTTTGCCTTGACCCCTATCAGCCTTGCGTAGAAATATTGATGCTTGGATACTTGAGTACTTTCCTGAAGCTCTACACATTTCTTTCAGCAGTCAAGGCCACATTGTGGTTGGTAGAAGTGTTTTTCTTCACTTGACGCACACATTGAAGAGACACATAGGCCACTCAAAGTGCTCTTGCACTTCAAGTTAACTTCTCTAGATTGTTTAAAGCTACTAATCAGCTCATATGACTCATTTTTTTCAATAGTCTTTGGTCTCAGATGACCGTGGAAGAAACTTGAATTTGAACCCTTTCTTTGTTAATTTAGTCTTATGTTTCAGTTCAGCATCCTGCTGAAAGACACATTGAAAATATACTTTTAATTTTTTGGCAGAATCTACCCAATTCTTGCTCAAATACCTCAATATTTTAGAAAGTAATTGATGCTATTCACTCCAACAACATTCCCATGGCCTTTGTGAGAGAAACCAGCCAACAGCATCACAAATCCTCCACTGTTCCAAACTTTTCCCACATTTCTGCTTTATTTTACTACATATCATGCACATAACCCATATCTAAAATATTAAACAGAAAAATGCAGTTTGGGAAGCTAATGCTGCTTGACATGTTATTGGCTGGCAATGGCAGACCATCCAATCAAAGAGCAGCATTTATTTTTCTCAGCACTGATTGGCTGTACCCCAGGAAAACAGTAGAGATTAGCTTCTCCAGTAGAGTAAAGATGGTTTCCACTATGCATTTTAATGGATATTAAGGTATATTTAGTGTCTGAATGACTAAATTAGATAGTTTTAAGTATTTTTAAAGGGTCTCCAGTATCTGTGGATATTAGCAAATACCACTGTGGTCTCTAATCCCTGCAAATACTTGGGGTCCACTGTAAGTAGTGACTGATTCTGAAGTGCTCAAATCATCTCAAGCTGGTTTTCTGATCAGGATGTTCAGTTCCCAGATGCCAATGTTTGTGTGAAGGGATTCCTACACCTACTTGCAGGTTGAGACATAATTTGGCGTTCAAAGTCTTTTTTAGACACTTCAACATGTGGTTGGGGTGACGTAAGGGCCAGCCTCTTCATTGGCATCTAAAGAGAGGCCAAACCGTAAAAGACTGATAAATCTGTTCTCCGCATGGAAGATGAGAAACAAGAAAGGCTTGTATTTCTTCTGGACGTTGATCCGTCTGCTTCGTGGCAGATGAATAAACAGAGTCACGGTACAAAGATGACAAATTAGTTTTTGTGTCAAACACACCATTTTTCATTCGATGCCAGAGTGAAAGTGAAAAATCACTCTCCAGCCCCGATCTCTCTCTCTCTCTCTCTCTCTCTGGTCCACACGGGATCTTTGATCATTCTTGTCTAAATGCCCTGTGGCAGAGATTTACTCAAGAATGGTTCCTTACTGTGTGTCAATTAACTGTAAGCCAGACCGTTCAAGGATCAATGCCACTTGTCTGCCTTTAAACTGTCACCCAGACATCATATCATGCAGCTGATGCTTGCGTCCGGCATAACAATCAGTGACTTTGGGATCCATATGGAGAGGCTCTCAAAACCAGTTTGCCCATCAGAGAAGAGACGTCGCCTGGACTCTGACAGCCAATAAATGACAGATGGACTAATACGACTTAATTCCTGCTGCCTGGAATGTTTTGTCCTACTCTTAACAGTGTAATTGCTATTTTAGATGGGGTGTATTTTTGCATACAGAGCAACAGGTGTCATTATGTGCTATTCCTGGAAGCTAGCAGCACAGTTTGCCAATATTCTCTCATTCTTTCTTGATGGAGATGATGCACCTAACCCTGAAAGTGCTGAACAACGCAGTCAGAAAAATGCATAAATAAAACCGGCATTTGACTTTACTTCCTGCAGGTTTAGTTTCGGACATCAAGTCAACAGATTATATTGTATTATTAAGATTCGATGCATATTTAATTATTTGCCTGCACATGAATGCACACACGCAGGCAGACCCAACGAAAATGGAGGGTTTCCCTAATTAAAGGCAAATGTATGCAGTGATATTGTTGCAGCGCTCCGTCGTCACAGGGTGCGATTTGCATTGAAATGTCTCTTTGCTGTTGTGTTAATTGTTTGCTGTGGGCTAATTAAAGCTCGTCTGTCAAAAACGATGATCGGCACTCCCCGCAGATGGAGACAATGGCGACAGACCCCGAGAGAGGCAGAGCGGCGGAAACAAAAGGAGGCTGACAGCGTGTGCACAGGCGGAGGAAGGTCGAGAGCTTGGAAGCGGTAGAAAAATACTCGCAGTCACAATAAACGCGAGGTTATATGTGACGGTGCATGTTTTGAAACACGCCGTGGCAGTAGGTGGGGAAAATAAAAGGAATATTTTATCACCAACACATATTTACTAGTTCTTCTCGACTACTTTCAGTATTTATTTTATTTTTAAGAGCATAGACAAATGGAGGCAAAGAAAGACATATTTTAAAAACAGATTTTTGAAACAGCGGACCACAAGGTAATGTCAATGTGTTTGTTCTTTTTAAGTCGTCCCTCCACATTGTAGCATACATTAAAATGAAATTTTGCTTTACATTTTTATTTTAAAAAGTATAAGGACCTGGAAATAAAGTATTTGAGAAAGATCTTATGTGAGAGACCAACACACAGTATGGGATAACTGTGAAGTGAAAGTCTCAAGTGTTTTGCAACATCTAGCAGGGACAGGGAAGCTGGTCAGAGTTGATGAGAAAATGGAAGGACCTAAATACAGTTAGCAGAAACCTGGTTAAAGGCTGCAAAACATTTGAGACTCTTTGAATGGGACCCGGTTTGGTTTAATTAAATCCAAACTATGTAGGTCCTGGCTGGATCCCAAACAGATGGATCTGAAATCGATAAAGATGTCAGCCTTTTACTCAGTCGTCATGGATCAATGGTTAGAGAAGTCAACTTGCAGTTGGGAAGAAGTTGCTTCGATTTCAGCTGACAGGAGGAAAAGTCTCTTCACCCCCAGTTGTCTGTTGTTCTGCATGTCAGTTCATGAATTTACTGAACTGATTTGAGTGCAACCAGGTGAATGTGGTTCTAGTACGGGAGGTTGCAACATTTACAATCCAAAGAGACATTTTTTTCTCTCGGTCCAGTTGAATAAACTCATTTAGAGTCACTAATGTTACATGACCTTTGAAAAAAGTCTACTCATAATTTTTGTGTAATATAAGAAACTTGTTGATTTCACGTCCTAAAAGAGAGGGGATAAACATTTGCAAACAAAGGATGGATATATTTTCTGGGATGTTGTATCTGTATCTACAGCTCTGGAAAAAATTAAGAGACCACTTAAAATAATTAGTTTCTTTGATTTTACTTTTAATAGGTTTATGTTTAAGTAAAATTAACATTGTTCTTTTATTCTACACAACACATCTCCGAAATTCCAAGCAAAAATATAACATTTATGGTCATAATGACAAAAAAGATTCAGTGCTTTCAGACCTCAAATAATGCAAAGAAAACAAGTTTATGTTCATTTAGAAACAACAATACTAATGTTTTAACTTTGGAAATGTTCAGAAATCAATATTTGGTGGAATAACTATGAGGTTTTCAAGGCCTTTAGTGCAGTGGGCTCTTCATTTTTTCCAGAGCTGTACATATAAACTAATTAAACAAATTATTACTGGTAGTGTCATTCTGTTGCAGAAAAAAGGACAGTTGCTAAAACATAAATTTGCGGATGGATCCACATTTGAAAACATGACTTTGTTCTTTGTCATTTTGAGCCAAAACCAAGAAACATTGTGCAAGGTGCATAGAGAACCAGGTTGCAGACGCTTGAGGTAGCAGCACTTTGAATGGTCAGTATGACTAGAATTCAACCCTTCTAATAAATATAGGAAATTAAACATGAGAATGTTATGTAATCATGGGTAATCCCTCCTGGGGCTCATTTCTTCTTCCTTTTAACTATATGGGTCCCATATGTAAATGTTGAATTTAGCACAACGTTTATATGGAAAAACGTATGCCTTCATGATTTGTTTGTTGTCTTTGTAACATGTTAAAGTCAAAGCCCTGTGTGTCAGTCACTGTTAGCCTTGGTGGATGTGTTTGTTATTGGAGGTCTCTCTAAATCACACAGTGTCCATCCACATTAGATCCTGCTGTAGCATTAAGTGGCACCCCTGAACGTACACGGCGGCCAGGAGTGTTTATATCTTCATTTAGGCCTGGCAGCGGGTGATGTGTGCCTGCTTGTGGCCGCATCACACTGAATGAGTCGCTTCTGTATGCAGGCTGTGCTCACGGAGCTGGAATTAAATGAAGAGATTTGAAGTAAAGCTGATGGGCTGTGTGTACATCGCCTGTAATGAGAAATGTGAGTTTGTGTGAGAGAGAAAAGATGAAGAGATGGATTATAAATGTGGGGAGAAGGCTAATCTCTGCTGATAAGAAAGGAGAAATTACAGGTGAAGGCTGCTGATGTGGAATTGATCAGCAGAACGCGGGGCAGGTTCATTCTTTAAAAACAATCTGGCAGGAGGCACTCGGGAATTCAGCTTACAAATGAAACCAAATAAAGTGAACGCTCCGAAAGGTGAGGGGGTGCTCGGTGTGGATCCGAGATTCATAATGTGAATTCTCACTGAGCTATAGCGAGAATCCAAGCTGTGCCAATGGAAGGATTAATCAAACAAGTCAAGAAAGACTGACACACATTCATCCAAAACAACATCAGCAAAGAAGGGAACTCGGCTTGGACTCGCTCAGACCGGTTCTGGGCTTATCTCCACCTCCATAAAGAGCCTGTTGAAAAACATGGTTTTATCAGCAGAGGAAAACTGAAAGCTTCCTCTCTTTCTGCTGAGTGCACCGTTATGACTGACAGGTCTGCACGTGCAACATGGAACAGAAAAGCTAAGATTGCAACACTAACAGCAAGGGCTGTGATTTCTCCTACCAGAAGAAGCAATTATCTTCTGGGCAGCAGCCATAGAGTTGTGCAAAAGTTTTCCACTTCTTCATGCGTTGCTTCCAAGTAGCCAGATATTCATGTTGTCCTTTAAACTGGTCTTGATCAGTATTGCTCCCTTTAATACGACCTGTCTGGCAACACAAAGTAGGCTAAAAGATCTAACAGAAATCAGCACATAATGAGTCAGTCTGAGGAAATTTAGGAACAGAAACAGACTTATTAATTTCTATCTGTGTGGAAAGGGTTACACACCTGTTTCTGAGGCTCAGGTGGACCACAGTGAAAACATAGAACAGTGGAGAACCTTCCTGAGAATGGCCGACCCATCAAAAATCTCAAACCTACGTACCTGCATCCATTTGATGTTGGTGAGTCAGCACTTACTTTCTTCCATTTTATAACCAGGAGCTGTAGTACGGCTTGGGGAATAAAACTTTCTACATCTGTTGGTGGAACTGGGCAAGGTCCACTAAAAGTCATTTACCCGTCCACACACACATTCACACCCTGATGGGTGCAAGCTAGTGGATTCTAGCCACAACTGCCCTGAAGCACTGTAAGAAAAGCGAGGTTGCCACCGGGCCCTCTGACCACCACCAGCAGGTAAGGCGGGTGAAGTCTTGCCCAATGACACAACAGAGAGATGGAGTGGGGATTGCACCGGCAACCCACCGACTGCAGGACAAACTCCTTCCACTGTCACGATGGTGCCGAGTTTGTCTCATCATCGAGTCATCTTTTAAGAAAAAAGATGAATCTTCTCCAGTCTCCTCCCTTCAGGGTGCATCCCCCGCTTACAGTAGTCAGCCAAACTTGAGCTTCAGGTATAATTAAACAGACATCTGTGTTTGAAGATGGCTTCAAAAAGGCCATGAGTCAGGCAAAAAGGGGAAGAAGAAGAGACAAAAGGATGCAGTAAGATGATTTTACTGTTGCAGACAAAAGCATTCACTTCTGAAGCAACAATAATCCACTTGAAGCAAATGAAAATCATGAGAAATGACCCCATATTCAACCACAAACTACTTATACTCAGGGAACCCAAATGGTTAGCAACAGCTAAAGCTTTGGGTATCATTTTATAACTCAAACCTGCTTTAAAGTTCCCCTCCTCTTTCTACCAAACCTGTCTCCTCCACCTTCATGATGATTTTGGTTTACTGATGTTCTTCAGAAAGACCTCTGAGTTCTTCTCGGCATTCATGCTGAGATTAATTCACACAAAAATTAACTCTGCTTACAATGAAGGTGAAATCCAATGCCAGTTGGTTGCGTCCGATTTTTGCAGTACAATCAGCTGGATGGCGGCAGAATAAAAGCAGAAACCCCCCAACATGTTTTCAAAGAAAACAGCTGAAAACAATTCACAATAAAAAGCATTTAAGTTTGCAATGTGACAACGTGAGAACACGGGAAAAAGTTCAAAGGGCTGCAAATCATTTTGCAAGGCGATCAATGCGCGTCTTTATATGTTGTTAAGTAAGAGACACATTCAGGGAGAAACAGGCTCAGATTGTTTTACACCATCTGCCAATTTTACAGCCCTGTGGTAAAAAACAAAGTGGCTGCATAAAATTAGCACAAAGGAATTAAAGTCACTGATGTGGAATATAAATATCACAGTTTACAGCATGTGAGCCAGCCTCTGTCCATTCAGACTCAGCCATGCCTACCTATGTACATCCTTTCTCTGGTCAGGCTTTTAGCAGAGGAACAACAATCAGATTATTACTGATATTCCTCTGTTAAAGAGAACAATGACAGTGTGCAACAAACAAAGAGGCAGATACTGAGAGGAAAGAGCTTATCTTGGGAGTAAAATAACAAAACAACAACAATATTTGAAGTGTAAAAACAGATGTGTGGGCTTAAAAGCTGGGTAAACTATGTGTGTTTATTCTCTAACCGTGCCAATCCGTTCCGTCTCCGACTCAGTGCCCCCGGGCGGGGGGAGGGGTTCCTGGCCCATATGCCTGCCTGGTCTGCAGGCCTGATCACACAGGTCAGGACCTTGCCAGCCTCACTGGGACTCCAGCATGTGCGCGTGTGAACGCGTGCACGAGAGTGACTGCGCCCATCTGTTATGATCGAGGTGCGCCGAGTGACAGATCACCCATGACCCCAACCTTCTGCGAGGGGACGTGTCTGTTTGCACAAGTGGATACATGTGTAGATTGCTTTTCTTACACCACAGAGATTATAGATGAAGCATATGTTCGTATCCACCTGCCTTTTCTCAGATTTTTTTTTTTCTTCTTTTGGTGCTTTCACCAGGCTTTAGTGGGCTGCATTCATCTTTATAAGCCAGAAACGACACCACTTCCATCACAATTTTCAGTAAACTAGCCCCCCCGCCGCCATCTCTCCTTTCTGTGTACTCTGAGCCAGATGGGGTGCCAGGGTCACCTCTGACCCCCTGCCGCCCTATGACTGATGGGACGGCTAAGTCTTGTCAGCCCTCCTTTGTGCCCCTGATGGGCATCTGACACCCCTTCAGACCCGTTCATTAAGGACAGCACCACCACGCACCTGAGCTTTTTAATAAGCCTGCCAATCAGTCTCATTCTGCAGGTGATATGTTTCAAGAGCGCTTTGTCTTTGTAGATTTATCAGTCTGGTGTAATCAGTCATCTGTGATGTGGCACCTGAACTTTGCAGCAATCCTGACAATGAATTCATTAGCCAGCGCACAACACGGGACCTTAGGGTTTAAGGGTCACTTCACCCAGACAACAAAACATTTTTTACACCCATTTCCTGTAGTGCAAACTGATAATGCAGATTTCACTTGCCTTCTGTTAGTTTGAAGATTTTCATATACCAAGACACAGTGAAAGAGGCTAAACAAAGCTAAAAACTCCTGAACCCGATTCAATGACATGTACCTGTTTTTTTATAGCTTGACATTTTATTTTGACTGTGCATTTTTTTGTCTTTTATTTTGTTAATGCCTCTTAACCAGGAGTCCCTTTAAAAAAGGGTTTTTAATCTTAATGGGTTTTTAATCCTGGTAAAATGAAAGTTAAATGACAAATGTGTACTGGCCAGTTTTGTGCCAATTCTGCTTAAGCAAGAACTAGTTTTATTCGGTTCTGCTCTTTTTAAAATGAGTGCATTTATGTCATAAAAGATGCAATGCATATTAATCAAAATGAGTACGTTAAAAATGCCTTGTAAACAGATTTAGCCACAGGGGCCAATTTTCATTTGGAGTCCCCTGCAAGGATGATGGTAAGATATAAAAATATAAATAAAGAAGAGCCAATTGACACAAGATATTTAGAGAAAATGACAAAACATGGTCAATAGTGGTACAAATGAGCAATTCAAAGATGTTAATTTTAAAATTGAATTCTGTTTTGATTATTTAGAAGCCATTGTTTAAGCCATTTTAGAAAATCACTTAATGATGTGATGCTTCTCAATTCTGTGGATAACGTCTCAGAGTTTGATTCTCATACGGACCAAGGAAACTTTTCCTGAACTGCGTTTTGTAATCCCCCTACAATACTTGATTGTAATTGCAACTGAACATAGTCTTTTAAAGGGACTGGAAGCACTTTGTATGCAAGTATAATATCTGAATTGACTGTCACATTTTCCTAACTCAGAGAATTATACTTAATATTTTATTGATATGAGTTAGATTGTTTTTATCCAGAGTTTTAATGAGTTAATTCATGTTCATAATTCACTGAAATGGGTTAATCTTTTCCTAAACTGTGACCTAAAAAGAGGTCAGCAAACCTGAATAAACTGAAGCAACACAGTAGAGAGGAAATGAGGTGAGAAAATAAAACGTCATACACAATGATCTTATTAATAAATAAGATCTGCTGGAGTTCAGTGCACTTAGATTTAAAATATTTAGGTAATTGTTGTAATTTAACTATTCACGGCAGTAGAGAATCAAACACGTTCTCCAAAAAAGAAAATGTTGGTTCCAGAGGAAATAGCTGTGTCTATGACCAAGTCACCAAATCTGACCAATTTGAAGAGAAACAGTGTTTTATTGCCAGTTTTTCATTTCTGTGTGAAAGGGAGGAATCTTTGAGCCAAGAGTGTCAGAGTAATCTGCTTACCAGACGAGGTGAATAAGTTCACATGTAATTTCCTCGACTCTTTTTAAGTATTTGCTCATTGTTCTGCATTTGAAGTCCAACTCCCCCGCGACCCCCAAAACAAAACAAAACATGAAAAAAATAAAAACCAGCGTAATGATTTTTTTTTAACTCAGACTGGATCAGATGTGTGTCAACTCTGGTTAAAAGTTCACTTTCTGTTAAATATAAGCACATTTTATTCAAAGGAATGCACTCTGGCCTGTGTTAGATTGCGAACTTGGCGCAGGTTTTTAATCCATGTGTTGTCCATGTGTCTGTCTGATTTTGAGTTTCTTTCACCTTTTTGGGGTCAGTTGTAGCTCCTCTATCAAAGCTTCATTGGCAGATGTTTTCTTCAGTTCCTCTACGCTGCCAATATTTAGAAGACAGTCAGATACTGCTGCTGTAAATCCATTTTCCTCCCTGAAGATCTGTAATAAAACACCTTTGCATCTTTGTTTATGAATTTTTTTCTTTGCCTTTTTTTCCCCCTCCAATACGCTTTTGATGATTGCTCTTTTCATTGCCGGTGTAATATTATGCGATTGCTCCAGCCTGCTGTAATATTAACAACATTTTCTTCTCCTTCTTTTTGGCATGATCCATATCAGAAACAGATTAAAATCATATGGCTGCCTGGACTTGGTGCCGTACAATCTCTCTAGGACGGGGGTGATAAGCCAGCAACAGTTATTTCCTCCAAAAACCCTGGCAGAGATGCAGAGGTCAATCTGATTCCTTCATAGAAGAAAAAAAAAAGATCCTTTCCTGTGATTACAGTTTCTTTCTCATGAGAAAACAACTTTTAACTGGTGCATTAGTCTCCATATGGGAATATTGAACAGTGAGCGCTTGGTGCACAATATTACTTTTGTCCAATTATCCTGAACAGATGCAACTACTGAGGGGAAAAATGAAAACCTGAAGAAAAAAAAAATATTTAAATGCAACTTGAAGCAGCATCTACATCAGCCTTATGCGAAGTAAAGTTATCAAGTGGTTATATAGTCGGAACCATATACTGACATTCACTGTAGAAAAAAAAAGGAATATATAGTTTTTTTTTCCTTCTATGACTGAAATTAAGCTGAACTTTTTTCGGTTTCATGTCAATTAGGATTACCAAAATTAATTTTGTTTGCTAACTGCATGAATAACGACGGGGAGAAAACGGTTTACACATGTTTATTATTTAATTTAATTTAACTTTTTTGCTTTTTAAGAGTTCGGAAGTAAAACTGCTCTTGCAGCTACATGACTCAGGTCAAAAAGGTTCGAAGGTTAACACACATCTCCGTTTACCCATCTCATCTTATCTCCATTGATCATAATGGAAGAAATATCCCCAAAGCCAGCAACTCAGAGGTGAATTAGCGGTGCTTGCTAACAGCTGAAGGAGTCATCCTGGATATGTTACTGTGGAGTATCGCCTCCGCTGCCAGATATTGAGCTGTCAGCACAGCATGACAGTCACAAGGCCATAATAGAGCTACAGTCTTCAGTCAGAGGTTTCTTCAGATTCATTGCAAGTCTGACTGCTACCAGAGAGCCATCCTGCCCACAACCTCTCAATCTACAGCGACTCTTGGAAGATGAATGAGAGATGAGTTACAGTGGTATACATGGATGAATGGTTTTGCCTGCTTTCTTTGACTGATTTAGCCCTTAATGACCTCAAGAACCCAGAATTGAAAAACACATTGCCTGTATTAATCACAAACCCTCTGCTTAGAACATACCGTGTGTTCATTTCACTTATTTTCTCCCCAATCTATTTTTGCTTTGTTTTATTATATTTCACCCCAATACAAAAAAGTGTGCAGAAAAAGTCCAAGAAAGTCTGCACTTTGGGTTGCATGTTAATCCAAAAACATGAGCCTGTGACAGATGAAGCTATGTTTTACTTTAAAAGCACCGTCAGCAAGGACAGACTTCATAATAGCTTCTTATAAAGGTCAGTCATTGAAATGTCTCATTGTGAAACAAATACATATTTGAATTGGTTTTAATAAACAGAAACTAGAAACATTTCTTTTAAAATCTGCAGTCTAAATCTGTTGGGGGGGGAAAATGTGCATATGCAACAGCAAGATGTGAGAGGAGAAAAACATCTGAGGCTTTAAAGGTCAAATGTTGGCTGTGAAGTGGTGTCCATACTCAAATGAAGCCCCTGGAGTTGTGTTTTGAAGTGAGTGTTTAAAGCGAGTACAGTGGATAGCACAACTATTCACCTCTCATAACGTGAAGGTTACACGATTTGGAAAAGGGCACCCTGTCCTAGAAAGAAGGGCTTTCAGGACACAGACAGTGAGACCATGACCGATCACTCTGACTCATACACTGGAGATATAATCACAGAGAACCACTTCAGGTTGACCCTCTAGTGGATGAAAGAGAAAAAGGTTGGACTGCAGCTTAAATGAAAGGATCTTTTCACAAATGGCTTTTCCACCAGAGTTCAAAGTTAAAATCTTTAAAAATCCTCAGCACTCCAAACATGGTTTGTCCATCCATCTATAAATTCATAGACTCAATAAATCCATCCATACATTGACTCATCTACCAAACCATCCACCCACATGTCAACCTGGTTCCTTACAATCTACTGTATTTCAAAGCTGATCCCTTTAGAAATAGCTGTCAAAAATCCATAATGAATTGTTAAATGTTTTCTTTTTAATGGCTTAATTTAATATGGTAAATGTTTAGAACTCTCCATGGTCGTATTCTTGGATATTGTAGCAACATGTTACGGAAATGTGATGAGAATAAGATCTTCTGGATCTTAAGAAAACGGATTCTCTATCAGTAGAAAACAAAATGTCACCTGCATCTGCTTGGTTTGGTGCAACTTAAGATTTAGAAATAAGGCACTTTATTTATCCTACTACCTTTTTAACAAGGTTCTCACTACAATTTGAGTTCATTTAAACTCTTCACAATAAGGATTTTGATAATTAAACTAAGCATCTGGCAAAGAACCAGGCTGAAGACTTTATTGGGAGAACTAAAGCTGGACTCACTGAACCAAGGCGTGATTACGCAGCAGAGACTGATGACTGAATGCTGCACAGGTGAGGAAATTAAAAGATGAGAAGCAGCTGTGGGAAAGTCTGAAACTAATTCAGGAAAGGAACTGAATAAATCCTAAAGAAAGAAAATACTAAATTGTGACAGAAGATAGCAAACTTAGAGTGCTCTGTCCTGAGTACTAGCATGATATTTTCAGGGTATCCAGAGTCATGTGTTCACTACAAATAGGTTGTAAATGTCCAGTTCCAGTCACCAGTTGCATTTCTACCTTTTCCATTCTTTGCTTCAACAAAAGTCCAAACTGACCCAGACTATGTTGACTCTCAAAAAGAAATTAGTTTGGATTAATTAAATTGAAAGCTAATGGGAAGTGAAAAAGCTCGGTTTATTTAAAGGGAGTTCCAGCTTTACCACGACTGATTGCTTCCTTTTTCACTGGAGAGGAATTGTGTACTTCTGCCAACGATAATAAAAAATGATGGTCGTGAGATAAAAGTGATGCTTCCTGGTTCCCATATACCAGAATGAGTGTTGGCACATCTTTTCACAATTTGCCAAAAGCTAGTGGAGTACAGCGAAGAATAAAAGGTCAAATTTGTGCCACACTTTTTCCACTTCTATCAAAATGTAAAAATCAAACAGCAACTTTATCTGTACTCGTAATTAGTCAAACTCAGATAATTTAATATGCATCCTTCTTTCCTGTGATGCCTTTCCACCAAGTCGGAGTTTCACTCTAATTTAATTCCAAGCATTATTTCTGGAGACAATCGAACTTAATGGGCCTCCATGCTGAGAGGCAAGACGAGCCTCGTGAATTAGAATCCAGACTGCAATCACTTAAATGGTACCTGTGGACTCTGAGTTTCAAAGTACAAGTCTAAAAACAAAATCACATTTAATAACAGGAACAAGGTTTCCTAATGAGGTAAAAATAGTTGTTTTCCCGAATTTTTAATTAGAAATGTTTGAGATTTCTCCATGTTGACGAGGAAATAGAATAACACCGTATGCATCTTTGAATTATTCATACATATTTTATTGCTTTATTTACAGACAAATAAGGGCTTCATATGGGAATGGTCGACTGAGGTCAGTCAAGTCCTGCAACAGAAAGTGAGTTATTGTGATACTTATTTCACACCTTTTTGCTCTGAATGAGTGTTTTTTTTTTCTTCATCCAATTAACCTTTATTCAAATTTTTGTTAATTCCAATCCAACAATCAAATGCTTTTGTTGCCAGAAGAATACAGTTGCCTTTCTGACAATCAACATCATTGACAATCAGCATTATTGTCGCTTGATTTCATTGAGGGTCGACTTAAGAACAGCTGATGAAGGTGACTGGAAGATTTGTAAAGAAAAAAAATTACCTTTGATCAACCTGAATATGAGGGCAGTTTTCTTAATTCTGAGGCCTTGGGAGGTTTTTTTGTTTAATTGTTCTGTAGTTGGTCTGGTTCAACTTTTGATGATTGCAACACCATGAGGCGACTGAAATGTGTGAAAGAGTTTAGGGTGAAGTAGAGGTAGAACTTCAATTTTATATAAATCTTGCAAAGAGAAAAGTTGCACCAGTTTTTAAAGGATAATCTGGTGTTTGTCACTAATTTTATTCTAAATATCTGTCATTTAGAGTTATAGTATTTAGTTTGCCATAGAAAGAATGAGTATACTTTGATTTTATCACAGTGAAAAAATGAACAATTTACTGATTAACTTTATTAAAGAGGTGACAAACAATGTGTAAGCTTTCCATTGTCCAACATATGAGATGCAAGTAGAAAGTTAAAGCATCCCTAAAACATTTAAGAAAACCATTTTTGTTTCACCTCACAATTACTCACTAGTTTAAGTTGGTATGTCAAATAAACTTTCAGCACAATAGATTAAAGTGTTTAAGGAATCCAGTTTTAACAATAAATATTTGCTTCAGATGTAAAGCCAACACATTAAAATACTTAGAAATTTTTAGTTTTTATACATTTAAAAACAAATTATCACACAGATGTGATTAAAAAATGTAACTCTAAGTTTTTATGTATAAAAAACAATAACTTTCAGTCTAATAGGAAAATTATAACATGTTCAACTACTTGTGGGTCCCTTTTTCAAGGTGCTGTAATGTCGTTTTTTAAATCAGATCCTGTTGTTGAAAAAGCATTGTCAACATCAGGAAAGCAAATATAAGAAAGTAAACTTTGTCACAATTTAGTCCTGAAAATGTTACACAAAGAACCTCATGGAGAGCAGAAGGCATTTTCTCTTCTTCTTGCCACTCTCCTCGCTGAATACAATAAAAACAAAAGTGCTCAGACAATGCCATTTCCAGGCAGGAACAGGCTGTGGTTCAAGAGCAATAACCGCTCATCCAGATGATACGGCCTGCAGTCAATGAGACGGAGGACCAGGGGCCCTGGACGACGATTCCATTCATTGTTTGGATTTCGATGACTTGCTATGGGAAATGTCCACTCTGCTTTCTCTCCTTCTGCAGCTTTAAAATCACTATTTGTCAGTATCACTAATTCTCCTTTCCATACCTTTCCCTTGGTCACCTTGTTCACTATCGCGTCATTTCTGGCTTTCTCTGTGTGACCCCAAAAGTTCCTCTCAACCCCAAATAAAGCCAGAGTTCTCGAATTGTCTTGAGCGGGGAAAAAACAACAAGAACATGAAATGTATCTGTTTCAACCCAGCCAGTCAGCGGGAGCAAATATTGACATGTAATTCTTTCTTTCTGTATCCAAACCTTCACTTCTGCTACAGCTATAAAGGAGAGCAGAAAGAGCACTTGGTGTCGCCGGGGAGACTGACACCAAATGATATATTCCTCCTTCTCTTTCCTCTCCTTCACCGTCCTCCAAAAGCAGGCTGCCCCGCTTTTGCTCACACCCCGTTGTCGATCCCTCTGGTGAGAAAGCAAAGCCCTTTCCAGCAAGGTAAATAACCATTAGAGGGTGAGTGAGTGGGAAAGAGGGAGATGGCAAGACAGGGGAGGGGAGATGCAACTTTGAGAAGGTCATTTGTTGCTTTTTCAATATCCTCTAGACCCCCCTTGTCCTATCCTTTATTTTATCAGAGTATCTATTTGGCTTTGCTTAAAATGTGTGCTGACCAAAGCAACTGGGGCTCAGATGGATGACACAGTGTTGTACAGTTTCTCATTACATCTCCGTCTTTATCTTGGCTGAACTGGGCTAGAGACAGAGCGATGGGAAAATCGGAAAACAATAGATTTCCTTTGGATCTTAGCACAGGATCTTCTTCCCCAAAGAGTTCAACTGTGCTATGAAATATAGTGATACAAAAGACCTGCTCTCCTCTGCTTTTCTACATTATCTTTAACTTCTTAAGCCTCCAGATGTGAGCCTCTCTCTGAGCTATGTCTGTTTATGAATCATTAATCTAGAAGGAGTGTAATTCAGAAGTTTAGCTAATTTAAACACCTGCTCTCTTGATGAGCAGTCAGAATGGGTTATCTTATTTTTATATAAACTGAACTGAAACATGTTACGGTTGTCAAAGTCAAGCTAGCATAGCTAAGCTACTTCCAGCATCTTTGCAATTAAAACAAAAAAATAAAACTTTTAGCTGTCCTGTGAAATGTAGCAAAATATTGTGTCCCTTTTTAAGATTCTTTGCGTCATTTTCCCGACCACCTAATCATCCTCTGATGCATATGATCAGATCTCCTGGATACTTCCTGTTAGAGGTGTCCTGAGGCACATCCGACTGGAAAGAAACTCTGGGGCCGACCCAGAAACCACTGGTGGCCCGTCTTTGGTCTGGGACTTCCTGAGAGTGTTTTCGCTCTTGAAAGGCCAGTAGACTTGGTTCGATTGGGGACCAAAATTGCTACATTTTGTGGTGTGGTTCACTTTCACACTGTGTCAGATGATCCAAACTAATTGAAAAACCTATTTACCTACTTGCCAAGAACTACTGAAGAAAATGACACAAAAACCTCTGCAGAAGACAAGAGCGAAACTTCCTTCTTCACAAAATCTAAACAAAAATGAAATGATATCAGGTTTTTGTGGTTGTGGGATTTCTCTTTTGTCTTATATAAAAGAACACAACCATTTCTCCCTCTAGTGTTAGACTCCTGTGTTTGTTTTGGTTTTATTTACCTGGAATACGCTGTGCTATAATTCACTTCCTGCTTTTGGAGCTGTCCTTGGTCCACTTGCCTTCGGAAGTGAACCAGATTTTCTTGATGAACAAACTAGAGTTCAATTAAGCAGATGAATGAACGGCTATGCTACAAAAAAATAAAAAGTAAAATAAACACTCCTGGCTGAGGTTCAGAGATCCATACTATCTCTTTTCACCACAACTCTTTCAATGGTCGTTACTAGCAAGAAAAGACATAAGGCACTGCTTTACTGCTGCTCTGTTATTTTTTTTAAAAATAAATTGTCAGACTATTGCTACACATAACCCTCAAGCCATAAAGTCGGCTAACACTTACATAAGTCACTCATAAGGGGTCTGACTACCTCACCTGGAGGCTCAGAGGCATAAACTGCCCCCTGCACTTCAGTTCTTTCAGAAAGCACATGGTGATGGAAACATGAAGTTGAATTCTCACTTTGAGAGTTTTGTGATAGAGCCTGAACGCTGTGTGCATATTATTGATCACAGATGCTGCTGGGTTGGCCTTGCTTGCTTCAACTCGGTTTGCCCTCTGTCTTATCGTCTGTATGTATTCCCTCCTTCTGTCTGCCTATCCCTGTTGCCCCCTTTGTCACCATCCTCCATCTGCCACCTTTTCCTGCTTCCCCTCTTGCTCCTGCAACTATTTCTTTAGTGTCTTTGTGTTCTCTGCTCCCGTCTCCGTCCTGTCCCCTCTTCTTCATCTGAGTGCCCTTTGGAGACACTCGAGGACGAGGCTGATGTACTGAAGGAGAAACATTGTTTGCTACTGTCCAAGTGTTTGCTCAGCATAAGAGCACCCTTGCTCATTTGTAGATTTCATGAATAATTGATTAAATAATGGAAAACGTAATGGAGGAGATGTTTTAAAATTCAAATTCAAATCAAACAACTTGCTGCGGCATTTACCCGCTCCTCAGTAAGCAGATCTCTGTGGTGATTGGCTCGAGGATGGGTCTGTGCCTTCCTAGTGCTTACTGAGGCATGGATAGATGGAGATTAATTTAAGGCTATTTTGGGGGAGTTGAAAAAACACAGGTGAGTTCTTGCAACTTATTCAAGTTGAAGCAGATAACCTTTAAAGTTTGCATCTTGAAGAGGAAGTTGTAGTGACACAGCTGCCTTTTCAAAAAGGTTTCCTAGTAATTATTATGGTCATTTTTCTAGTCTATGTCCTTATGAGAGTCTACATGGTAAATCTGGTTACACTCTGTCTAAAGAATGTCTTTTATAGGGCCTCAGACTGGATTTGAGACAGAGTGCATGTTTCATGTGTCCAGAGACAGGATTCATGTTCAATCATGTCACGCTCATTGGACTATGTGATGGAGTGAGTGCTGATGTCAAAGTTCTGATACTTTGTCCAAGTAAAAATGAGTAACTTTTCCAGATGCAGATTTAGAGAGTTTTAAGTTACTTGTGGAAATAAAAATGTACAAGTTTGCTATTAAATTATGGAAGATATCATTACATGGATGGATGGATGGATGGATGGATGGATGGATGGATGGATGGATGGATGGATGGATGGATTCTGCTGATGCCACCATCTTGCTCATCTCTGAGAAAGGAAATTCTTCATCTCACTGCTTCCCTCACTGACCCTCCTCCTTCCCGTCTCCTTCTTCTTCTCCTTCTTCTTCATTGTTTTTTTTTTTTTAATCCACTCACTTCATAATTTCACATCTTCTCTGCATCATTCCCCTCCTCCCTCCAGCTCAGACATGTTGGTGCCTCCCTGACTCCAGCACGGCACAATCCAGGGATCATTAGTGACTTAATGGAGGCAGCCATTTTCTGCAGGGGGAATAACGCTGCCAATGAGCAGCATCCGCTCTCCTGGCCTTCCTTGTTCCTCTCTCCTTCAATCCTACACTCTTTTCTCCGAGCGCTTTCGAACGCTGCAGTGACAGTGACAAGGAGTGCGGCGCGGTCCACTCGTCTCATTTAGACTGATATTGGATTGGGTATCAGGTGTGCATATGTGTGTGTGTTTTGACATGGGAGCAGCCATCACTGCCAAATAGCTGCATAAGCGTACCGCGGTGTGACACACTGGGAAGAACAAACACAGGTGGGAGGCTTACACACACCTGTAAAAATACTCACTCACACACACACACAGTAATTTCACTTCATATTCCTTCATCTGAACAACTTCCTGACAGTTTATTTTTGGTGCTGTTGTTGCATAGAGATGGGGGGGAATAGTGACTCAGTGACACTTTGCTCAGGCGCGAGAAAATTTTATAAAATCCAACACAATATTATCCACTAGCAAACACACACACCTCAAGTAGGTCTGGGAAGAGAAAGTACACTTTTCATTTTAAGGGTTTTATTTTTTAGGGCATTATTAAAACCTATCCTTCATCAAAACACCCAACAGAAAGAACAAATCGTTAGCAGCAATCCCTCAGTTGTCATTTCTCTATAACTTTATCGCTCGCTCATATTTTTGGTGCCCATTTCTTTACAACACTGCTTCAGTTTATAAAGGCTTCCAGAGATTTGTTACAGCGAAGCTCTCTTTGGTCCCAGACCTCAGGTTGGGGTCTGGGCTTTGGCTGAGCCGCTGCAGCACATTAACTCTTTACTTTTTCAGCCATTCTTTTGTAGATTTGCTGCTGTGTTTGGGATCGTTGACTTGAATATTCTAGAATATTTTGGTATCCAGAGGAGTTTACAGCTGGCCAAGTTCCTGTCGCATCCTGTCACATCTCTATGCTCCACATTTATTTTTGATTGTGTTGTTAAGGCAAAGTTGTACAGATGCACATTGTTGCCAAAGATTTCTAATCTTTGTTGTCATCTGTACTGCTATGTTTGGAACCCAGAAGCATGAGTAGACAAAGAACTCTTCTTAACAGATTTTATTCTTAACTTGGTCAGCTGCATGACAACATCAGGGATTCCTTTCTTACATCTAATCTCTTCTTCTTCTCCCCTCTACACTCAGTATTATTCATGTGTACCACCTAGTGGTAGCCACAAAATGTACAAACCACATCATTCCTGAATCTTGATCTAGTTCTACAATGATCTTCCTGGGGCTCCTGCTCTCTGGGGGGCCTTTGGATGTCTGCCTCAGGTCCTTGGGGCCGGGTCTGTGGCTCCTCATACCTGGTAGTGTTGTTTGTTGCCGTGGTTTCTCAATTTGTATTTATTTGTCTCTTTCTGTAGGTGTAGAAGTAGATTTCTAGGGTGTTTTCTTGTATTATCTTGATCTTTCTCCCATCTATTCATATCTACCTCTTTGCCTTGTAGCCTTTTGCTCCACTTCACTTCATTTCTTTTATTCTTTGTCTCTTTCTTTTACATCTCTGCACCCACTGCATTTGAAATAAATGCAAACCAATTTCTCAAACAATTTTTTTGCATATATATGACGTGGAGCAACTCTGCAAGGAAGATATGGAGCAAATGCTGTAATGCTCCACTTGTGAAACTAAATCTGTTGGGCCTTGACAGTACTGCTGACACTCAAGAAATGCTACGCCACTGGACAGGACATGTAAGAAAAATAATAAATAAATAAACTATAATTGAGTATTTTCTAATCATCCTAAGCATTGTGCAAGACGTCAATTTGTTTGGAAAGGAACTTTACACACCAACATGAATCCATTTTAAGCTCTTGGACCAGTCAGTCCACAGCGTTTCTCTCACAACACTCCAACCTAATGGGTGGTGCCAGTTTGCCAGCTGTCTGTTCAAGAACAAAGAGTGGGAAATAAAGACCTTTGAGTGATTCCTTACCATGAATTTGTCACAGTTTTGTGTCTTTGTGGTCTCTAAGGGATAAATTATCTAAATGTGGATAGCTGTGAATCTTCTCTCACAGTATTTCTTCAAGGACTCACACTCTAAATTATACTGTTTCTTTTCTTTCTATGCAAATAAAATTCTTAATTACAAATATTTTAAAAAACTTCACTTATGCTTCAACCAAAACACATAGAAATATTTTACAGCATTATATTTGCAAAATAGGATTGTATCTTGTCTGCTCATCATGTTGCCATGTTACCTGGAGAGGAAACATCTTGCTGAAAACTGAATCTTGCGCCTTACTAAGACCATTTGTGTTGGATTTTTCCTTCCATTCGCCACACATCTGCATCCAGCCCACACACTCCTACATTCCTGATCCTCCTCTAATTGTGCACTTTGATATTCACTTGGCGGCGAGTCACAAATTGTTGGCATTAAATTTTCATCGTATAGATTTGGCTCATTAATATGAATGAGCGCTGCTGTGTGTTTGCAACAGTCCATCTGTGAGAGGATTCACAGCACAGCGCTCACAGGCTGCAGCGTGCAGATTTACCGACTCTGCACAAACACACGGCCGTGTACACACACACACACACACATGCATGTTGGCACAGCGTGTCTGGCCTGACAAACTGCTGCTCTCCAACTCACATCCCTTTATTTACCAAGCCGCGTGCCCTCTGTCCCTGCCCGCCTCTCCTTCCGTCCCGTCTTTCTCTTCCCCTCTTTTAGCAGAAGTCTACCCTGAAGTTACCTCCTCCCCAATCGCTGTCTGCCTCCACAAATCACAGCGGCTAAAAGACTGAAAGGACAGCGGGGGAAGACGGTTAAAAAAAAAGAGGAGAAGAAAACCTGAGAGGGAGGGGAGACATTAGTAGGATTCTCTTTTATTGCCTCTGTTCTCCTCAACAACAGTCCAGTGGGCATCAATCTGAGGCCGATCTGTTAACACAGGACCACAGAGCAAGCGGCCAGCGGACTGGATCACCATGGATTAGAAATGGTAATGTCACAGCAGTAACATCAGCCAACATTATTATTTATTTTTCTTTATAATAAAGGATTTAAGTCATGCCAACAACTGAATGAAAATGGAACATAAACATGAGAAGCATCAATCAATAAAAGCATTATGAAAAAGAGATAAAAGCATCTCTCTTCACATCAGTTGGCGCACATGATAACATTTTGTTTTTTATTTTTACTTTTGGATTGAATTTAGAGAAATCCAATCTTTTATTTGAGAGAAAATAAAAAACACCCACCATTGTAAAAAAAAAACAAAAAACAAACTGTTAATGGTACCCCATACAGTTCCTGTAAAATGGGGGATGATGCTTCGTCATGTCTGACAGATTCGACTTTAGTGATTTATTCATTCATTCCACAGTTCCTGCATTCGCTAGGCCTGTGTGTGGATGTCGGATGTGAACGCAGGTTTCCAAAAAATGTAAAATTAACCGAGATCGGATCACTCAACACGGGTTTTAATAACAGGCGTGAGAAGTCGGGGTTTAGTCGGTCTTCTGTTTTAATGGCAGGTCTGAACAGGGTCACCGAGCATCATGTCTGTTTTATAGACAGGAAAGGAGGAAAGAACAACATCAATGCCAGTTTCATTCAGTGCCTGAGTGGCTCGCTTTGAACCGTGAGTCATGATGTGAGTCATAAAGCATCAAGTAGGTGGTCTTCAGATGGTTTCCAGAAATTGCATTTAATATGAAAGGAAATTAAGATCGCCTATATACCTTGATGGCATAATTATATCTACATGAGATAAAAGAACTGTAGTCATAGTGGATGAAATAGCAAAGTTGTCATTTAGTGGTTTTGCTTGGCCGTTACTTCCTCGCTTAATTGGCTCATTAGTAATGATTATGTAACCAGGGGTAACTGGAGTCAAAGCTGGTGTTATTTTTGAAGGAATACAAAGAAAAAAGAGTAAGACGGAGATCTGGATCTAATAAAACAGCAGCAGCACAAACACGAAACCCTCTAACACCATCCCAAACAGCTCCACTGTCTGCTACAAATACAACTTGTGCAAACTCTGGGTCTAGTCTTAGTTTATTTTCTCTCTCCTGTTCTCTGTTCGCTCTTTCTGCAGCTGCTGCAGCAGCGAGGTGAACATCTGAAACCCCCTAAATCTAAAATTTGCACGAAGGGGCGAAAAAAGCAACACTCGGCCATTTTCTCCCGACGCAGCCGATCATCTTCCCCTCTCCACCTCGCAGCTTTCCCTTGTCTCCCCTGCAGCCATCAGCCGAAGCAATCAGCCGAGATCCTTCACCGAGTGCTGGGAAGGATGATCTGGAGAAGGTGGAGAGGAAGTGGATGTAAGGGTGCAGCTGCTTGACATCAGAGGCCAGAACTCGCTGGGCTTCCACCGTCATCGTGTTTAATCAGGCCTGCTTTGCAGTCGCCTGTTACACTTGGAAACATGACGTCGCTGATGTAGCGCAACATTTTTTAAGCATTAAAAGCTGGTCAGTGTAGTGGTGGCGGTATGGAGATGAATCACTCTGAGTTGGACTGATTTGCACAAGTTGCCTCTTCCCTTAAACTTTATCGTATTTTGACACTTTACTATTATGATCCTTAGGTTTTTATTTGTGCTTCGATCATTTCATTGTTGTTGACGTATGCTTGAAAGGTCTTACCAAATTCCCTTACTTTCTTCAAATGGTCATTCTATTTACTAAGGGTTTGTCATTACTCAATTCCTTTGTTTTCAGTTTCTGAGTTTATTCTTGTATTTATTATTTGTGCATTCAGTTTTTTTCCCCACTTAGATTTGTATTATTGTTTCCTCTTTCTTTGTAGTTCATTTTGAGTCTTAATTCAGCTCCCTTTGTGTTAAGGTGAAAGCAAGTTTAATTATACTCCATATTTTATTTTGCCACAAACCTGCTGTGCAAAATAAAGAAAAAATTGACCAAAAATTACAATTGATGATGTTCCAGGTAATACTATAAGTAGAAAAGTCAAAGACAACTCTAAAATAGATTAATTTGTCTCCCTTCTTCAGTTTTCCTGATTTCCTTCTTCCACAGCTGTTCCACATTCTCTCTAATGAGTCAATCTGGTTTCTTTGTATTCAAGCTCCTGGTTTTTAATCGTTAATTGCTGGATTTTTGTGAATATGTGCAAATCTGGTAGAGGCAAACTAGAAGAATTGGCACTGTAATTATAGCCAAAGGTAGCTCTAGTGTGAAATCGTGTTATTTGAGTTCAGCTTATAATGTTTAAGAAGTATTAAATCTATACTAAAAGGCTGCAGATGCAGGCCCAGCAGTGACGTCTTTTCTACCCTCAGGCTTCAGTTTCTTATGGTAATATTCTTATTAATCCAGAGAAAGATGCATTCATCAACGTTAGAGAAAATATTGCAGAGATTGGATGAAGTGCTGCAGACCCAGCGGACCCCATTTGACTCTGCTCTGTTCCAATTAGCTGGGCCGAGCATCAGGACCAAACGCCAGCACGAGTTATGATCAAACAAATATAAAAAGAAAGGGAAACTGGTACAGAAGTTAGGGAAAATCATAATGGTTAGCATGCCTGAGATGCTGTTCTCCTGTATTTTTCCTTTTTTTTGTCTTGCAAATGCAAAGTTGAGCAAAAGAACAACACATGAGTTAAAGTCAGCTTTTGAAATTTCTGCTTCTATCACCCAAAGAACTGGTTCTTTTCCCCGATTCTGCCTCACAGAATGTGTGTAACGGCAGGCAGACAGTCAGATTTCAGAAATCGTATTTGAGCATGTCAAACTTTACAAGGTCACAAAAATGAAGTCTATTCATAAAGAGACGCTGAGAAAATGTGTCTGCCAGGAAGACTCTCTGTTGTCTCAGGTTTGACAAAGACTACAGGACAAAAATATGTGGAGAGAAGAAGGTAGAAAAGAGTTTTTGGAGGCCAGCATCGACCAGGTGAAAAAAAGGACAAAGACATAATGGTCACGCTGTCACTGCACCGAGTTGTTCAGCTGTTCGTTCATTTTCCTTGCAGTAACAAATTTTGAGTTCAAAACCTCTTCAGGGGCCGTCTTTAAACTTTTCCTTCAACAGTTGAAACACATGGATGCTACGCTAACTGGACACAGTCATGTTCATTAATGTGTGACCAGCAGATGCGTGTGCATGTTGCCTGGGATGGCCTGGTGATGGATACTCACTCACTGAAAAGAAAATGTGAGCATGGAAAACTAAAGTCAGTCCATTCAAACCACTGCTGTCCGTTTCCTGTCCTGCTCTGAAGCTGTAGATCCAGTCGGTTGAATTACCTTCAGTAGGTCACGGAGCTCAGTGGAGGCCTGGGTTCACTGGATCCAGGTGTTCAGTGAAGCATCCAAAACACTGAGGTTACTGGAGACGCTGACCTCCAGTGCTGCAAGTCAACGACTCGACGCAAAGTCCTGAGTTTCTTTAGATAGAAAACTTTTAAAGCTAATTTGAATATTAAACTGAGGTAAATATTTTAATTTTATAACTAGGATGACTTGGAATGTATGTTTCAGAGTGACTTCGCAGGTCATATTCTGGACATGTCTGTGTGAATCGGCTCTCAATGCTCTGAGTCTCGTTTGTTTTACTTCCCATTAACATGCTTGCAAACATCACTCTGTAAATAATATACTTATCAATATTTTTGCGATTTACTCTCCTGGTAGAGTGCAGCAGTGACTGTCTGTCAACTAAACTGAGTTTCATCCACAATGTTTGTAATAAAATCCTTTTGTAATAGTCCCACGTAATAATATCCTAATTTTCTGTAACATAACACAGGTTTTAATAATTTAATTCTGAGATATAATCATCAAAATGAAATTAAATAAAATGCCCTGTCTTTTTTTAAAGTTTTTGAGTTGATTTGGGGAAATAAAAAGACTTCTTTAGTATAATCTAAGTCCTACATTTGGTCTGGATGCCCATTTGTACAAAACAGCCTCAACATGGCAACACCTCCTTCCATGGAAACATAAAAACTTGTTAAACCACACCAACTTTTCACACCAAGTTGTTTCCGAGTTGGATAGTTTCTATGCTCACCTCGGAAAGCTATATTCCGCACGATGGAAACTTTTCAGAGGCACATATTTTCAGGCCCATGATGATGATGCTGGAGATTGGATGGAGGAGAAGAGTGAGCAATGATGTGGGAACCACAAATCAGGCCGGGAAGCGAGAACGAGAGGAGGAGAATGAAGAGGAAGGACTGAGATAAGAGCGGTGAGAGGCCGGAGCGCCGAGAAGTGACGGCAGCTGATCTCTATTGATCACCACAGACAGCTTCATTATCAGCACTTACTGGACACACGGTGAATTCACAAACACTTCCTCCTGTGTGTGTGTGTGTGTGTGTGTGTGTGTGTGTGTGTGTGGATGCCAGTGTGTGTTGGAGTAGCTGGAGGCAGAACTGTCCACACGGTGGTGAGTATTTTATGGTATCTGTGGTATGAAGGCCATTTTCCTGCCTGGTTGTTTTTATTGTATTTACACACTTTAACAGAAAACATATTTAAAACTGAAAACTTTTCTTCTTCTTCACTTTTACATGGTCTTCCACATTAAATGGTATCCATGGTAATTATTGATCTTGTATTGCAGCAGCTTTATCTCAGGCTGAATAATAATAATAATAATAATAATAATAATAATAATAATAATAATAATAATAATAATAAAAAACAGATAAATATTGTACCTTTTTTCAGTTCAATCTAGTTTATTTTTGTGGGATGAAGTTAATTGGGAAAAATTATCCTAATCTATCACTAGTGGCAAACCCACTGACTGTTTTTGTCAATTAAATTCTTTTAACTCTCAATTAAACTTTTTTTTTTTTTTTTTTTTGAGGTGCTAGAAACTTTTGATGAATGAATATTATTTTTACTTTAGGCCTCCTTTATTCCCAAAACACTCCTCAAAATTGTCAAATGGGAGAACAACCTAATGGCAATAGAGACTATAACTGTTCTTTTTTTATTTTTTTTAAGCATTATTAATTCATTTTTTTGTTTCGCTTCTGGACGATGTTTACTGTCTATGATTATTTAGTCCTGATCTTCGGAATCACACTTTTTTCTTATTTTATATTGATTTAAAGTAATTGAATGAATGTAGGGTTTTTTTTAGTTCTTTGTGCTAAATTTTGATTTTATGTTTGAGCAAATGTACTTATTCAAAACCTTTTTTATGTTTTTACTAATATTTAATTTCTTTATGCTTTATACATTTATGTCGCTTCAAACCAAACAACCTCTGTTAACTAAATCATTTTTTTATGCTTGGCTCATTCTTTATTCTTTGTTTTGTCTTTGCTGATATTTGTTTATCATTGCCTTTTGTTTATTGACCCCCGGCTGAATATGAAAACTGCTCTATGAATAAAGATTGACTGATTCAGGTAATGTAGATGCACAAGGATTTTTAATGGCAACAAGAAAGCTGCAATCTCCATTCTGAGCAATAACAACAATGTTTTTTCTTTTCTTATTTTTTATACTTAATTTTCCTTTTTGGTTTGACCCACCAGCCTGGGACAAACCAGGCTGGTGGAGGACCTGTGATGCTGTGGGCTTTCATGGTCTGAATCAACACTGTGATAGCTCACCAGACAGAATCAAGCTTTCTCCATCATAGGAGTTTTTTAAAGGTTTATTTCTGTGAATGTACATCTAATATATTGCCGATGTTTTCTTCTCGATGTTTTCCCTGGATTGTTTCGTAGCATAACCCAATTTATCTTTTTTGTTTCTCACATCTAAACATGCCTCTGTGTTCTTAATGCATGGTTGCACTGTTGACTGAACTCTTACTGGGCCGATGTCACTTTGAGCAAAGAGGCCATGCAGGCTACCTGGAATCACTAGAGGATTTTTTTTATGGCCAAACAGTGATTGGTCCGGTCTATAGTGAGAGAATCCAGCTGCTTTTGGCATCAAATCAGTCAAACCAAGACCACTGAAGAACAATAGACGGGCGCTGAATGTTTTCAAATCAGAAATTCACAAATAGCAGCAAAATTCAGATGAGACTCAGCAGTTTGGACTGTTATTCTGTAAGCTCTAAGAGTAAATCCTAAAATTATTCCTATCCTTAATAGATTTAGGTTAAAGTATCTTAATTTTCCCATCACATTACTTCCGACCTGGAATTCATCACTAAAGATCAAAAGCCAAAAACATAAATGAAATGAATCAAAAGATGCTACTGGATACACTATTGGCTGGCGTTTGCAAAGCAGCCAATCGAGGAGTGGCGTTCTTTGTCCTTGGTGCTGATTGGCTGTAACACCAAGTGTGGAGCTAAGAAAGACGGTAGATGTTAGCTTCTGCAGCCGTGCCAAGATGGTTTCCACCCTCACCATTAATACATATTAATGTATATTTGGTGTTCGAACTATTAACATAGACAGGCATAACCAGTTTTTTGGTGGGGAGTCTCAAATGTTGTATTTTGCAAGTTTTAAAAGAAAAACCTCCCTCTGTGAAAAAATAATTTGCAGAACTCTGCTGCTGATACAGTTTCTGGAAGCCATTAACTGCATAACTGAAAATGTTTTCTCCATTGACTAGATTTCATCTTCACTTCAGAAAGACATCTATTTCTGCAATTAAAGTCAGTGGCGTAAAATACCAATGTATGTGTGCTGTTATGAGCCATATACTTTAGTGATACAATGAACCATTTTGTGATGCAGTATTTGATTTGTTGTTATGCACATTATGATTGTGTGACGCAGATGCTGGCGACTGAAGTGTGAGCAGAAAGGAATAACATTTTCCTTCAGAAGAAATCCTACAGCTCGTCCAATTGGTGGAGGCACGGTGAAACTTTTGTGAATATACAAATGTAAATAAATGTAAATTGTACATATATTTGTTTTCCTATTCCATTTTTATTTCTGTAATTTTAAAATATACATATAAAAGTCTTTTTTCCCCCTGTTTAGAGAATATACAATTTTTTTTAATAATAGCAAAATACCTCTGCTCACAATTACTCACACATACATCAGCCTCAGTTTTACTGAATTACTTAATCAGAATAAAATCTTACATTTTCTACCCACTCTACGGCTCATCTATGAGTTTTACTAAGGTTTTGGATCTTAAAATTTGCACATACTTTTCCTTTTTTTTTTGGAATATTAAAACCTATTTACAGGTATCATCTTTCTAGTCTTTTCTGAAGATAGTCCATCTCACAGTGATGTTGACCACAACAGGAAGCTGATGTTGCAACACCAAATATCAGGTTGGTTTTTAGAGATGGCTGAACTAAAAAGGCGTGACCATTTTTCATCTTGGCAGCTGATCCTTCCCCCATCAAGCCTTGCTAAGCGACACTGAAGACATGATGCATTTTATGAGTCAGTGTGCAGCTTGGTATTTAGCAGTGATTATGAAAAATTACAATGACAGTTATAGGCGTGCAAAATTACATTTTACAGTTAAAATTTGTAAGGAGTGACTGACAAATGAAGACATTTTGGACACAGCTCTTGTCGCCTGGCAACTGCTTCCTACCAAGAAAAGTCAGACAAAAACCATGAAAAAAAAACCCAAAAAACCGATTAAACTAACGAGGTTTAACTCAGAAATTAATGAGCTTCAGAAAAGATGCCAATCAAAATTATTGCTTTGGACACGACCAACCGAGAAATTTGATTTGATTTATTTGCTTGATTATGCATCAGACTGTTTTTTAAAGAAAAGACAGTTTTTTGATTTTGTAGTCCTGCCCATTAAAAGGAGCTCTAACAACTTTGGCTACTTTGACTGCAGCAACTGGATATCTAAGAATGAATGCTCTTTGTCAGAAAAGACTAAATGAATAAAAACGTTTCCAACTTTTTAGCCAGCTGGCTAATGCTAATCAATGCTACTTCAACTGTTGAGTGTTAGTGGTATTACCAATACTTTTACTAGTTTCAAGTATTTTCACCATGTAACAAACTTTCAAAAAAGTAAGTGAGATGCATTGCTAATTCAAAGTTTAATCAACTGAAAGTTTATAAAACAGCAAATTATGGGAAAGTATGGGAAAGCCGCTATGCATATTTTGGTATTGGTCCGATAAGTGAATACAGAACCCATATCGCCAATACCAATACCTCCTTATTTAGGTTTGACACATCTTTGAATTATTTTGTTCAAACCTTGAAGAATCTGAACAAAGTTTATAGGCGTCAACAAAACACTTAAATAACATTAATATGATTTGTTTGTATTTTGCCTCGTAAAATCCATTGTTTTCCTATAATCTCGGAGTGCAAAAAAATATGTATTTATTTATTTTTCTTTTTTACAAATAAAGTGGGACTTTACCCATCAAAACTGACATTTAGATGGTTAAAAACATGAATATCTCTGGATTGTGAGGACTGAAGGAAAGAATGCATTTATTAAGTTGAAGAAAATATGTTATTGACTAATATTTTTTTTCTTTTAAAGAGCATTTCTTTGTCCAAGGCACAAGTGTAACAGAAAGTCATGGAATGCCCATAAAAAAACTCCAGTTTACTTATGATGAAGCATTAATAAATTAAAAATATGCTTTTGATATCCACAGACAGGAGTTTTGCTCCCTCTCACCATCTCCTTCAACCCCAAACCAAGCAGAGCAACACAGTCAGATCTTCTCTACAAAGTTCATTTATTAAGAATCCGTTTAATTAGCATAATTTACACAATTTATCTGACTGTATGTAACAATATCATCCAGGCCTCATTATAGGACAGGATCAGTTCCCTGGCCATTTTTTTTTTTTTTTTTTTTGCCATTCCAGCTGTGACTCCAGTTGCTTGTTTCAACTTTTTGATCTGTTACTCCAATATTCCCATGAGCTTTTTCCAGTGCTTATTTATGGAGTAACCTGTGTAATGGAATCAGTTTTAGTATCGGAGAAGGAGCCGTTATGTCTTAGAGGTGACTTACATAAATAAACATCCATTAGAGCAGGTTTTGTCCTTTACCCCCATTTAAACGAGGGTAAACTCCATCCAGACCAGAAGCTTGATATTGTTGAGGCAGGTCTTCCTTCGGCTTGTAGATTCAAAATTGGAGACAAGTGCAATCTCGAGTTCGCAGAACAAATGTCTGAAGCCAAATAACCGGGGTGGTTAACAAGTTTTGCACATTCCTCTACAGATTCCTCTGAGGTCTGTGTTCATTGGTTCACACACAACCATCCCTGTTAAGTTTATATGTTTTATTTTCCTACTTGATAAATGTATTTAGTCTGAATGACCTCCTCCACACACAAATATGGTCGTCCTGTCAACCTGAAATCGTGACTGCTTGGTTGCTTTGAGTGTGTTGCAGCAACTCTGACATGCAGGTTAACAGAATAACCGACATGATAATGAAGCTGCAATTTCCTCAGGACCCCATGCTGCTGTCAGGTAATTGGTGTGTTTACAGATAGAAATATTACAGTGTATGTGCATATGTTTAGGCTGTGTGTATGTGTGTGTGTGGACAGGTGGGCGGGTGTGTTTGGATAGTTGACAGCCGAGTGTGACAGATGACGTCTCTATCCTACCATTACAGAGAGATGAGAGCGAAGGATGAATCTGTGTTTGTCCATGTGATTTACTGGAGGTTGGGGAGTGTGAGGGGGCTTTCCTTTGTAACACCCTCCCACACACACACACACTTGCGCGCTTTTTTTTAAAGCTAGCCTCTGTTTTATTGAGGGCGGGCTCTTGTGCGCACGCAGGCAGACATGTACATGTTGGTGTTGTTATTGAGGGGCAGGAGACTTAAGCTGACAACCATGACAGATGATGTCTTTATCCAGCTCTTTCAGGAGCAGATGAATGCTTTTCATAGGCCCGCACGCGTCTGTGTGGTGTGTGTGTGTTTCAGTTTCAGGGTCATATCTGCCCGGAGGCATTTTGGACTCCATTCCACTAGGGCGGAATGAAAGGGAGGGGTTGTAACAATTCAGACCCCAGGAATGTATGTACTCCCCTTTCCCTCTGCTGGGAATTTCCTTTCCTCTTATCCAACTTTTTTCCTTTCCTCTCCATAGCTCTCACTCATCCCCTCATCCCCGAGGTGTCAGGCTGAGGGAGGAGGGAGTGCCAGCCGCACACCTGGTTTGTTTTTTGTTGAAAAAAAATAAAATAATAGGAGATGGGAAAATCAGAGGGACAAGCAAACAAAAGAGTAAAAGAGAGATAGTCCTTGAGGTAGTCCTTTGGATCTCTGGTTTACTCATTCAGGTTTCTCTGCACAAAAGCATGTGGGTCCTTGCATATTTCTGTGCTCGGTTCATTGTCCTTGATTGGTTTGTGCATCACTGCACTTCCTTATGTGTCCTCTATCTCGCATGCATATCCAATGTAAGAGTAATATGCCATTTGATGGCACTCTATTATCCACCATTCAGCGGAGTGAAGTAAAACCATCTGAATCCACAGAGATTTACATGCAGCCTTCACGGAAACACACTGAAAAGTTTTCTTTAGATCCTCTTCACGGGTAAATTTTTTAAACAGGCCTTCTATAATTGCTGTGTTTGTCCTGATGAATGTGTCCTTCACAATCTCAGACGAAAAAAATGTCTTTATTCAGACATGTTTAGAATGGTTTTATTAATTTGTGGATTGGATTGCTTCTTCTTTTTTCTATGGTTCTGATGTTATCTCTTCCTTAAGTGAGTAATTAACTCTGTACAGAATATAAACGGTAACTCAGGAAGAATGAGACACACAGCCAGGTTTCCTGTCCTCTGAGGGAAATGTACAGTCAGCAGAAGTGTATGTTAAAGTGAAGGTGGGCCTGATAAAACTTTAATGGGGTTGGAAGACATTCCACTCATTCCAAGTTATGTGGTTCCTGACAGGCTGACAGTCGGTGTCCTGGTAGGTTCTGTATATAGGGTGCTGGCAATATGCCTGTATGTTTCTATGACGAAGGCAGGACAGACACCAACACAAACAACAGTGAAAAATAAATCTAAACAGAGATCTGTGCAGTGTGGCAGATGTTCTGTGCAAATTTGTTTAAGGGTCTTTGTTGTTGCTTATCCATCATACAATGAGATCAGGGAATGGAGCGGTTCCATTTCTAATTATTCTTCATTTGGTTCGTCCGACATGCAAACAGCCACTAAACATTTGTGCCAATTTGGTTTCATGTTTCTGTTCCGACAAAAAGCCCTTCCTCCCTCCTCGCTCTTTAATCATATACGCTGCCAATAAGAAAAATAAAAGAGTCTCTGTCTTGAGTTTTTACAAACATGTAAACAAAGTATTCACTACTAATCTACATAGCAGAATAAAATCGATGCATGAACTCTTCTACAACCATTTACGGAGGAATGAGTCGCTCTTAGAAGCTCGTTGGGTTCCAGCGTGGCACCATGACATGATGCCCCAAAGGCAGTAAGTCATAGTCTGGTAGTGAAATTTCCTCTCTATTTAATTTTCCAGTCAACTCATAGTGTAATAAAGTGGAAATAAAGGGAATGATTTGAACAATCGCTGACTTTCTGTAGACTCAGTCGTTATAGACCTCCAGCCTTCATGTTGCTCCTCCAAACTGATTACGCAGCTGCATCTACATCTGACATCACCAAGTTCAGTGGAAAGCACAGAAATCATGGTGCAAAACTCTCCACGTCTTCAGGAATGGAGACGTCTTGTCTGCAGAGATGAATCATGTGTCTCTGTCTGGCAGTGGACCAGACTGGGTTTGGTAGTTGACAGGAGTCAAATGTAACCTTTGGTACAATGTGTGATTATGTTGCTTACATATGAAAATGGCAAAAGGAAGAAGGTTATATAAAACATAAAGTCCTGCCATGTGCAGAGCTTGATTCTGGGTTTGAATATGTCCAGTTTGGATGAAGGGTGTGGAGTTTTAGGACAGACTGTGTTACTTTTTATCCTCATTATGTACACTTAATAAGTAGAATATTATTGAAAACTTTATTTTAGTAACTCAGTTCACAAAGGGAAACATTGTATAAATTAATTACACACTTGTTGTGTTCAAGCTTTTAAATCTGTTAATAATGATGATTTTCTTCTTATGAAAACACAACATCCAGGATTAGAATATCATATTGGAAGAATAAAAAAAATCACTTTTAATACAGAAATATGGACTTTATAAAAAAAAAAGTATGTTTAATATCTACCTTATGTTTGTTTTCAAAAGCTATTTTTAATCTGACAAGCAAACCTCATCAGAACACAAATTCTAATTTATTAAATATGACTGTATATGTTTAAAAAGCCCCGTTTTCTACATCGCAAAGTAGGAAACTGGTAAAGGCTGTTTAAAGTTCATGAAAGTAAAATTAGAAAACAATTAAACAAATATGGATTATGTAGAATGTTTTCCAGTAAGAAGTCCTTTGGCTCAAACAAGAACATCCCATCTCTTTTTGACCTACTGGACTTTTGGAACAACATTTCTTTTACACAGATGGGAGTAAAGCTTTGACATTCATTGATAATCAAAACAGCATTTTAGCACAAACACCTCCAAGCCAACTACCAAGCATGGTAGAGGAGCAATTCTGATTTACACTGACCTTAAAAACTTTAAAAATCATAAAATACATAATTCTTCAAAAACAGCTTTTCCTGTTTGGCTTGATCTGTGTTTGATGGACTACAGTTGTAGTAACTGTTTCAATTTGACACTTTATGTAGCTTTAAATAATCTTAAAACCTGATGAAGGTCCTGAAACGCTGAATCCTCGGCTGACATTGCCTGTTTCAGCCCTTGTTCGAATTCCTCTTTTTTTCCGTCCTCCTGTTAGATGTCCACTGTTCCTTGATCCCAAATGAAAAGAGACACTTTCCTTTTTAAAACAGAGGGTTGCAGCAAAGTGGCAGGCTAAGTGGTGGATGGCGATTGGACCTCTTTGACATTTTAGGCCCTTTCAACATCTTCTGTCAGAAAGCAACAAACAGAGTTCAGCTCTTTCAACTAACTGCACCTGCTTTCTATGAAAGATAGTCCACTGACTCTCTGGGCAACACAAGGAGATTTTGTGTAGCAACATTTGCTTTACAGGCTATTAGAAAAGGAACAATTATTTTAGCCTGTAATCTGCAAGATGAGAACAATGTTAGTGAATTTTACATGTGATGGTACAAGTCATTGCAGAGAAAATGTCTTTATGATCTGGATATGAAATGTCTTTATAGTACACTTTTAGTTCTTCTTGAAAACTTCAGTCAAGTATTTCTGTATATAAAAATACTGAATAATTAAGGAACCTAATAAACAGAAATACAGCTTAAATCATACAGTGTATGTATGTCTTACTATTGTAGGGTAACCTATGGTTACAGAATGTAATTAAACATGTTATTGTCTAAAATAGTTTTAAAATAGTTTTTTGGGTGTCCATTATATTTTTTATGGATAATTATCTCAGTTACAACACCACATATCAACAAATTCATATTAAGTTTTTTTTTTCACTTTTACTTATTTCTAGGACTAATTTCAACTTCTCTTGTATCAGATCCCTGCTTTTAAATATTGGTTTATTACTTTTCAGAATAATCCCCAATATGCTGTTCATAGTAAACAACTATGAGCTGTTTAACTTACTTGGTTTTTTTAAAATTTGTTTTCAACCCCCAATAACTATCTTTGGACATTTCTGTTAGCATGATAATGCTAAAATTAGCACTAGCTTCAACTTTCAGCTCCGGCAAGAGTGTGTATTTGAATAACGCAGTATGGATGAAGTTAAAGTGAGCTTTAGTAAATAAATAACTATAGATTACAAAGTGTCTGATTCATAATAAAGTAAATAAACAGAGGACATCTGTCAAACAAAGCTCCAGGATTTTTCTTATTCTCTGTCAGATCCTCATCCATTCCTTGTTTTTCCACCCTTGCTACTTTTTTTAAATCTCCTTTGTCTAGATTTTTGCAAATGTCTGGTGTTTGGTTGTTGACTAATAGCAAGATGCAGCTGAGTTGGGTCAGGAACCGGAGAGCTTTAAATAGGAACCAGGAAAACTGATTGGAGGATTAAACAGCAAAAACAAGACAAACACCGAGATAAAAATTCCTGAGCAGGACACGGAAAACGCAATAAACTAAAACCCATAACTGAAAGTCACCACCAAAGGTTCCTCAGATTGTGACAGCATGTGGATCTTTACTGGGTCGGATCTTTGACTGAGTCTCCGTCGCTTTAAGGGAAGAAGCCAAATCAACTAAATGAGCACCAACTCTGTTGCAACGTATAAATCATGGAGTCCCGCTTCTTCTGGCATCAATACACTTCCTCCCCTTCTCTGCCTTAAATACTAAACAAAGCTGGAAATAAAACAAGAGGAGGAGAAACTAATTACTCCTAGCCCGAGGAAATAAGTCAGCTTAGTTCTGGACGGCAGTCGATAGCTTGACAGCTTCGCAGAACATTTCTTATTGTCTTTAAAATGGCAGACTCTAAAAATCTTCTTCTCCTTTGCCTTTCTGAATTGAATGATTGAATTTCGTCATTAAGGTTATGATTTGCTTGTGGTTAAAGATAAAACATTTACGCAGGTTCTGTCCATTATGTCTGTCATGCTAGATGTAAATCACAGATGAGGGAGCTGATCATTTATTTTGCACAGTCTGAATAAAAAGGTATATTCTGTGTCATGTCAGACATTTTCATTATTGCCTATTGAGTATTTATGAGTGTAGTGGAGCACTTTGCCTCTCTGAGCATGCCTGGCTGCACTGATGTGAAGTGGTAGAGCAGGGTTCCTGAGTTGTCTTTGTGCCGATAAGTGGCCCGGCCTTGGGCACTTGTATTTTAATTAGCAGTGGGTTGTATGAACTGGAAATGCATGAAATGACTGCGTACGTTTTGCAAACTGCCTCATGAAGAGGCCTCGTCCAGAGACGGCGAAGCGGCAGGGACGACTGAAGGAGAGGGAACTCTGGGAGAACCTGAACAGGCAGCAAACTGATAGGTTTCTGAGTGTGTGTTCAGAAGGAGACTCAGGGAAAAAAGGCGTAGAGGGGTGGAAAATACAAACTGACAAACACAAGTATTGATTTGAATGTCCTTTTCTCTCTCTCCTTGCCCTCCTTGTTCCCTTTGCTTTTATTTTTTTGAATGAATTGTCTTTTTTTTTTTCTTTCCCCATCTGGAGAGCTGCTGGAGGACTTTATTTTCTATCCGTCTTGAAGTGTTGTGGGGATGGACGGAGGACGGGGTGAAGGAGAAGGCTTGATGAGGAAGGCAGAAATGGTTGTAGAAAGAAAAGTGGAAATGGAGAGACGGCGAGAGGGAGAAAGACAGCAAAGAGAAGACGGGAGGGCCTGTAGTTGTTGAAATGAGCGCAAAGCAATCTAGTTGAAATGGAAAGAGACGGTTAAAGTGGAAAGGTGGTTAAAAAAAAAGAAAAAGCGAGAGCATGTGAGAGACAGAAACAGAGGAGTGAAAGGGGAAAAAACAGAGGGAAAGACTTCAGGTCCAAGAGGAGGAAACAAAGGATGCAAGGTTAGGTAAAGTAGCATAAATATGGTTTCTGGTCTTGTTTCCTTCCTCCCCCAACCTGCCTCGTCTCCCCCCTCGGCATCCCCTCGTTATCTCTATTAGCACCTGCTGGGCTAACGAGGACCCTGCTCCCCGTTGCCAAGGCAACCCTCGCCAACCTTGCTCACTCTTACCTCCCTTTTTGTCACCACCCCGCCTCACCCCACCAACACACACCCCTTCAACTTCGGCAACCACTAACTACCTTCAATCTCAGCTCCTCCCTCCCCCTCCACCACTTCCTCTCCAGGTAATGAAAGGAAGATATGAAGCAGAGGGCGTGCGGGGAAGGAGGGAGAGGTGGGGAGCCCAGAGGAGGGGTGACGCTGAAAAGGAAAGAAAGACGATTTGAAGTGAACATGCATTATACCCTGTTTCCATTCCCCTCTGCCGTATTATCTGCCGCTGTATCCTATTCACTATTCAGTGCATTCAAATGGTGCACTCGTTGATGTAATGGCTGTGTGGAGAGGGCCAGGGTAACTCCGTTTTATTGCTGGCATCCAATGAGAGAGCCCTGTAAACACTGAGCCAAAAATCTAGTTGCTGCCTATGTGAAGAGTTTACCTTCATAAAATGCTGTTTAAGATAAAACGCTCAGCTTACCTTGTTAGCCATGTTAAAAGGCCTGGTATAAGCTGCTTTTTAGCTGGAACCTTGATGTTTTTGTTTTTTTTTCTCAGCTTTGCTCTAACTTTCCCAAGATAAGCTAATTGGCAGTAGGTATGTTAATGGGAATGGTTTGTCTGGCATTTTATGCTAAATGCCAGGCCACCTCTCCAGGGTATGAGCTCCTTTTTACCTTGTGGCACACACAATGCTGGTTCATAACCAATTCAGGCTTTTTCTGTCTTTTTTATGGATTTTTGATCATTTACCACACTAAAAATATGTGAAAACACAACTGACGTCCACAGAAGTCATTTAGAAACCATGGAGAACAATTGTTCATGACCATTACTTGAGAAAAATATAAAGAAATGATGGACAACCACATTCTCTAAAGTGCCCTACAGTTTCGAGAAAACCAGTTAAGTCTAATGCAGTCACAGTTGTATCCCAGCAGCGCCGCTCTCTAATGTATTTTTCAATATTCTGTTGTAACTACGTTAAAGACCAGCACCAGAGCTGCCTGCCTATTACAGCAAAGTGGCTAAGTGCTTCCTTCCACACTTCAATACCTGTCCTGATTGTTAGTGGAGAGAAACGGAAGCATGTAACAAAAAAGGGAGGGCCTTATAAAGAAAATTGTGGAATAGTCGGAGTAAAAAGCGGGTGTTTTCTGTCACTGTTGGTTTACTTCCTTCCAAATGCAGCAGTTATTTTATGGCTCTTTTACTTTTCTAACTCCCACATTTACAGTCTCTTCATTAAGTTCTGGCCCCCTGATTTTTGTCGCTATGGTCTTAACAGAGGACAGATTCCCACAGACCAATGCACACAAAGCTGGCTGTTTCAGACATTTCCCTGGGCTGTCATTGGCAGCAAAACTACTCCCTTTATTCCCACTTCTCACTTGTGCTGGCAAAGCTCTAAAATGAACACAAAAAAAGGAACTACTGTAGAGCGAGGAACAGAAAGAGATAGAGCAATGGCTCAGCAAAATCGACTTTTGAGGAGTGTTTAGCCCTCTTTGACGATGTTGGATCTATCATCCTGTTGCTGGGTTTAGGCAGGTCAAACATCCTGACCGGCATCCAACCCTAATATGGGCTCCATAAAATACTTCACTGCCAGCCGGGCTCATAATGCTCAACATCGCCACCACGAGGAACCAAGCAGCGCTGGGGAATTGCATGTTTTCATAGTCTTCTGACCTTGACAATTGAAAGGTATTTGTTTTAGAATAATTGTCAAGTGTATTAACAAGCCGGGCGTTTTGCGAGGTCGGTGGTATAAACTCAAGCTGTGTTTAGGTTTTCAGGCATTCCTGAATGATGGAGGAGGGTGGTGGTGGTGTTTGGTGGGATGGGAAGGGGGGTGGTCAAAACTTCTGGCAGGCGAAATGTTAGAATGGAATATTATATCTGACCAAATATGGAAGCAGCCATAAAACAATCACATCAACAGCAGGCCTTCTTTCAGGACAAGCTTTTCAGTGGCCGTCCAAGTGAGGGGATTGAAATGGCAACACACCCTCTCTCACACACAGTATCTCAATTTAAACAGGAAGAGTGCAGACGGGGGGAGGGAGGTAACCCATAATGCACCAGAGAGACAATTAGCTCCTGAACATAAAGCCACGTTTTGGATATTTGTGTTTTTTAGCACATTCATGTGTGTGACACTGCAGTCGGCTTGTACGTGTTCACACCAGTCTACTGTTTGCTCAACAAACACCCGCCACTTGCGTGTGCATTGTAGCTGGCAATCTTCCGTTGTCCAAAACATACACACACATTAGCTGGCATCGGTGTTGGCATTTATATTGGCAGCTAGTGTCTGGTATCCACACAAAGAGGGATGAACGCTGTAACTCAGACCCAGTCCTCAGTGAGTCTGTGTGTCATCATGAAACACAGTAGTTGTCGCTGGCAAATTGTGAAACGGCACGTTTCAGAGCCGCTTTCCCTTTTTTTCCTCCCCACTGGCACTACACGCTGCGGCAACGAGAGCCAGACATCAAGTGCCATGCCGGTTCTCTGTTTTTTTTGCGTGATTTGGGTGTGCAGTAATGTCGCCGTTAATGTGTGAGTCTGAAATCCTCCCAGGTGTGTGTGAGCATGTGCATGATATCACACTCAGATAAAAGCAACAATCACTGTTGCACAGGTGTTGCACCACTGATATGCTTTTGTGTTCTGGTACAAGGCTGAATTTACACGAGCCGCATATCTTTCGCACCTTAAAGAGCTCACTGCGTGATCTCTGCGTGTTGATTGTGTACGTGGGAGACGCAGGTGTGGATTAGCTGGCAGGAGCTCGGGGAGCGAGCTCAGCGCACAGCCTCTCCTGACGGGGCTGAGCTGGGTGAAGGGGGGTTAATTAACAATGGATACACAACCGTGCACGGACAAACACACACAAGGGCACCTACACCTGACTGACTCATAGCAGGACTTGTGTTTTACTTCATCCCCAGCAGAGCGGGGGTGTCGGCATGTGTGTGAATGTGTGCAATTGGATGCTGCAGATATATAGGAAGTAAATTAGAATGGGACAGACCGGAGGGGAGGTAAGGAGACGGCATGGAAGACGGATGAGCAAAAGGACAGGAAGCAAAGGTCAGCAGAGAGTAAGAGAGGCAGAATGCAAACAGACGGAGACAAACAAGCCGAGGAGCAAACACACCAAAATAGATTGAAGGAGACAAAAGGCTGAAGGGTTTGTGATAAAACATGTTACGGACAGGAAGCCAACAGGGACGCAAAAAGAAGAAAACTGAGCCCACCAGCTGGTTGTAGCTACTGCTAGCGTCATGAGCTGAACTAAAACTGCAACTGCAAAACGTTTAACTAATTTAAATCTGTTTGTCCATCCTTTTCTCAATGTATAAGATAATTTACGCAGATATTACCTGAAAAGAAAAGATGGCAAAACCCTCCATAATGTCACTTCACACGGCTATGCTAATGCTAGCGCACCAGCTATCTACAAATGACTGAGTTTTCTTTGAGAGACGCATACAGTAGGTCTCTTTCCTTTGAGACAGGTTCCAGCTCATACCGGAGGACCCCCAGGCTAAATGAATAGAATCCTGATGATGAGCTTGGGTATCTTCCACCAAGATGCTGGGAGCAGAACCTTTAAGTCTTTGAAGCTCCAAATTTTTGGCCCAGACATCCCAGAGATGCTGTCCTGCGTCAACACCTGAGGCATAATTAAGTCATTACTCTGCAGAACCTGAGTGGATGAGGAGGTGGTTTAGTCATTTGATTCAGATCTATTGGACTTGAGACACACCAACATGTTGCAGGACGCCGCACCTCGAGGACTGAAGTCCCTGCTCTGTTTGACAGAGAGTTGGGGAAATTGGAGGTCAGTGGAAGACCTCCAACAATCTGTTGTTGTTCCCCTCAAACCATTCCTGAAGCATTTTTAGTTTTGCTCCACACAACCTTTTCTGACAGCCCAAGTACATGCCGCAGGGTTTGAGACCCATGGGTTTAGACCCATGGGTTTAAATTTAGCCCTGTACTTTAACTTTTTTGACGGTTTCTTTAAAGCTTAACATTTTACTATTCAATGCAGCTAAGAAGGACAAAAAATAAAATGGCTTCTTAGGCCTTTGTAATTGTAGGTTTTCACTTGGTTGCAATAAGTAAGACAAAGCTCGATAATTTTTATTGTCAATTTGAAAAGAATAGACTTTTTTTTACTCAATCCTTTGTTCCAGTACTCACAATAAAAATGAAAAGAGCCATTTAAAAACAGAATGTTTTTGGCTGTTTGCTGATATTTGATTTTGACACTGGCAGCAAGTTTTCTACAAATTATTTATTCAATTATACGCAGGTCTGCATCTTGATGAGCAATATAAGGATGAAAAGGAACTGGTCAGGCTAGAGCAAAGAAACACTTGCTTGGGGATATAATGTGATAAATGGACAGATAATGAATTTTGTCATCAATATGGAAGATGAAATAGTATTTAAAATAACGTCACTGTAAAACGGCATCTCTACAAAGTGGAAGAGACTGAAATTAAGGACTAAAGCAAGAGTTCCTGAGAGGGAGGCGGCGACTGTGTTAAATGAACTGGAGGAAGTGATACTAGGCCGCACCAGCTGGAGCATAAAGCAGTAAATCAGAAAAATAAACCTCTATTTACTGGCTATTTGAGTGCAGTTAACTTATAAAGGACAAATAAACACCTCCGTACAATACTTCCTGACTGCGCGGGAGGCTGCAGCATTGTCAGAATTTATAAGAAAGTTGCTGCTCTGCAGAACGAGCGTGGTTCATGCTCTGCCAAGCTGAGATCAGATTGTCGGAAAGGAGGCAGCAATTTGGACTAATTGCTTTGTTTTTATAGTTCTCACACCTATACTCTGTAAAAGACCACTGGCTACATATCCACTGACGGAAAACAGGCTGCAGCTCCTAAACATTCAGAGATCAGCAAAGCAAGAAGAAATTAAAGAGATTCAGACGCAGAAAGACAATTTTAGGAAAAGTCTTTGTTTACACTTTTATGCAAGAGGCCATTATAGTTGTTTCCTTAAAGGAAAGATTAGTTTGGCCTTTCTCCAACCGATTCCTTTTTCCTTCCTTACCTTAAGCTCTTAAAATAGTTTTACTTAAGACACAGCCTTATGCAAACATCTTCTTTATCAATAGATTAGTGACAAGTTAGTAACTGGCTTTCTTACCTTTCTTATTTTTAAATAAAATTTTGTATATTTAAATCTCAAGTTGAGTAGAAGAACTGATAAACTAATGGTTGGATCCTGAAGCTTGTTTTTATCAGTCATTAAGAAAAGTGTACATTTTCAAAGCACTGCCACTTTATTAAAGACGAATGACCAACTTTTTAGTCTCCTCTGTCTCTTAGTCTGTTTGTGCCAAAGCAGATTTATAAATAACTGACCAAATGATAATCTGAAGTCTCAGTGACATAAATCAAAGCAATGACATCTAAAATTGTGTTCAGTGAATTAGAAATATTTATGCATATGTGTATAGCAACTTATTGTAAGCAACCATAATATAAATAGCCTGCTAAGAAAATACTCACATGTTTCAATGCAATAATACTGGAAGATGATGTAATCAAGAGAGTAGGTAGAATTTATTTCTACCTACTCTTTTTTGAACAATGTGTTGCAGATATCTAAAAATTTAAATTCTTTTACTAAACTAAGCTCAACATGTGAAACATTTGCAAACTGGAGCACAGAGTTAATAAACTTCAGATGTGGAGCAATAGGACAATAAAAGTACAAAGGCCTACTTAGCAAAGGACTCATGATGGGTGAATTTTGGATAAAAGGACATGCGGTTCTCAGCTGTGGTAAAAGTGTTTCCAAGCTGATTGAGGGAGAAATAAAATTATGGTTGATAAAAAGTTATCCATCCAGACCACCAGCAGCTTTGAGTTGTTGAATATGCAGCTTCCTACTGACAAACAGTGGGAAGGAGGATGAAATGCCAGATCTACTTCCTTCAAGTACTTTGAAAAGATTAATGAGAGGAAATGGCAACATTAACATTAGGTTTGTTCGTGGAAGACACTAGATGAGGAGCTCGTTCTTCAGGAAAGAGGATAAAAGAGACCAAGCTAGACACAATTTCTTGGCTAGCAAGACTTTCTGTGAGATAGAAATAAGTACACAAGCTTAATGGCAGCAATATCTCCTTTTGTTGCTCTACGGATGACAAACGGCTGAATATCGAAACATTAAGCCAGGAATAATTTCTATAGTAAAGAAAAAAACATAAACTTGGAAGCGATTGTACAACCTTGTGCAGAAAACAAGTACAGCTAAAGACAGAGGCAGGAGTTCCTTCTGTGCGGAAAAAAACAATGTCAGAAACATCTTTGTCAGTGAAAAACATTTTAAAAAATACTACATACCGAAGCACCCTTACGAGTACTTTCTATGGAAAGAATATCTGAGCACATAGAGTTAATATATAAATATATTCTGAAAAGAAACACAGCTAAACACAGGGGCATTGTGCACTAAGCACATTTATGAAAAGAAAAGCTAAGAGGACACAAGATTGAACGCAGGATTACATCCATCAGTGGCACTTTTCAACTGAAAACGCACAGCCAAACAGCACTGAACAAAAAGTAATTTATGGGTAACAAAATCCAAGGAAATACAGGGAGCTCTGACACCTCCATCAATGGCTCCATCAAGGAAAGAAACACGGCTAAACACAAACGTTCTGGGACTGAAATGAATACATACAATGTTTCTGTCCAGAAAAAAAAAAAAAAAGAATGAAAAGGATTTAACGTCTGGTGAGACTGTTTGAAGAGTGTCCCTCATTCTTTCAACAGAGCTGTAAAGGAACATTTTAATCAGATATTCTTCAAGTGTGCATGAATTAATTATTGCAATGATTATCGCTCTTTGAGTCAGTGGATTTCGTGTCGTGGGGTGCAGTGGACCTTGTCTAATGCTGCTTCTGAGGAATTTCCAGTCGGCTACAGTTCTAAGGCCAGCTTTGAATAATGATCGGATTTAAAGATGAACATGCCTGCCGCATTTGCCTATTGCATGCTATGTTACTGGCTGTGAAAAGACCGCAGTTGAACCTTGCTCTCCATTTCTTTTTATGTCATATGCAATCATTAGATGAGAACTATTGAGTTCCTCTCTGTGTACTGACGCCCGACTGATAGTCTGTGTCTGTAAAGGTCAGTAAATGAATGAATTGATCAGTGGTCATCATCGATGGAAAGAAACAGAGACACACAGTCTGAGTGATGGACTAGTATTAACAGGAAGACATCGGCAGCAGAAAATCTGCCACTGGACAAACTTTTCAGAAATACAGAGGTCAAAACTATGCATTGAGGTCAGGACTGCAAAATGGAGGTGATTCAGTCACATCATCTTGTGTAGGAGAGCAGAGATAAAGGGAGAAAGGTGGGGAAGGTAGAGAAAAGGAAGACGGCAGAGAGAGTCAGTTGGGAAATAACTGAGGTGCAGAGCGAGGGAGACCGCCAAAATGTCAACTCAACTCATTTCAAACACAGAGAGAAGGAGAAGGATGGCGGTGAAAGTGTGGAGCATCTGCATTTCTATCTGAGGGTATATATGCAAATGGTCTGGAATATGCAAGCGGATGTGATTTTTGGACTGGTTTCTGTATACTGGGGAAAAGCAGAGACAGCAGGCTTGGACAAAGCCAAGGAGAGAGCAGAATATGAAGAAAGAGGCGGTAGAGGTAAAGTCACCAAATACAACAAAGTCTTATGAATACTTTTACTGGTCATGTGACCGTTGCATTTTCAACGACAGGAAAATGCACTCAAAAAAGTTAAAGAGCCCAGAAAAGCAGCACAATTAGTACCAATAATAAGTCAATTTTATGTTGTATGGCACATTTCAGCAACAAGGCAGTTCAAAATGCTTTTACACCATAAAAACAGAATACAGTAACCAATTATGAAACAAGAAATAAACGTCACATTTTGTCAAATACCAGTATCAAAGTTTGAGGTTAAAAAAAAAAGACACGCAGAGAAGAAGACAGAACCAAACAACCACCAAAATCCAGAAGGAAATTGTCAATCGAGGCCTGATGGTTGGAATTGCAATGAATGGTGAAAAATTAACAGATAAACAGAGGGACTGTTGTCTGAAAACTGATCCACGTAAGAACTTTAATATATTAAAATAAGAAAAACATGTTTGTAAACTGTTACATGCTCACATTTGCTTCCGTCTCCTGATTGCTGGTTTTTATTTTGGCACCTTTGACGGTTCACTGGTGGGTTGGGGGCACAGCCAGCCCAAGTGTTTGTAGCTGGGATGGATGAGTGATACGTCGCGTGTTTGAAGCTGCTGCAGCAGTGGAGTTTTGTTAAGAAAAAATTATTTAAAGTATAGTGCGGGAAGGCTCTGGAAGGAAAAAGAGTACCTTCACCTCGGGACGGATCCACAGCTTGATCCGTCTCGATGTGGACTGGGGAGAGTTGGGATGAAGTTTGTTTTCTTTTCTTTAGATTTTTTGGAAAAACCGGCTGGACGCTAAACGATTTTTAGCACTGGGGAGTTTATGCACCTGCTAAGATCAACCACCGACGAAATCACAAGTGGTGAGATTTTAGGAAAAGAAAAAAACTCTATATATTAAGAAAAAAATCCTATTGAACAGATCGTCTGACGGATAAAAGATCATGCGGACTTGCCCTTCTCAACAGATGTCAGCTGGTTGAGGAACTCTGATCGGACATCTAAGGTGAGCCCCATCACACTGTGTGTTCCCTCAGGTGCCCGTTTTGTTTCTTTTCTCTTTTCTCTCTTGTTTACATCAATACGTACCTATTGTTGCAACCCTACTCTTCCGTAACAAGTCAAAAGAAGAAGAACGAGCAAGGCTGAGAGTAGTATAGTACGTAACAAAACCCACAGTGTGAGGCTTTTTTTGGTGTTCTCCAAAAGTGGGCGTGGCCTACAAGGTTTGAAAACAAGAAGAACTGTGAAGGCAAAACTCTAAATACCACCTATTTTGTGGAAATTGGGCCAAAATAGTGAACGCTGATACCTCAGTGCAAGAAAATCTGCTTTCATTGTAACTGATAAAAACAAGCGGCACTTCTTCATCTAAAAGAAAAAAATATATAATGGTGATTTAGCTTTCCGTCATCTGTAATTTCTTTATATTTCTCTTCCAGGAAAACAGACTTTCTTGTAATCTTTTAAAGTGCCATTTTCTTTTTAAAGCTCTTCCTTTAGTCTTTCATTTCTCTCTTCTAACAACTAGGACACATATTCAACTGTGGTAGGAAACCACTTAGCCACTTTGCAGTAATAGGCAAGCTGCACGCATGCTGGTCTTAAACATAGTTACACCAGAGTATTGAACAATACGTTACAGAACAGGGCTGCTGTTATACAAGCAAATTGTGAATCCATTAAACTGGTTTGTTCAGAACGGGAGCAGAGTGCTGTGGAAAACCTCTCAAGTCAGTCCTCATTTCTTTATCTTTTTCATTCAAATACTCAGACTTTCTTGTATTTAGATGTGATTTGACACAAAAGTTGTCTAACTCTGTGAAAATCTGTAGTTTTTCCTATTAGTTTTTTTCCTGTTCAATATTTGGTCACTTTTAAATGAATTTACTATTTTAATATATTAATTGTATTTTTAAGCTTCATTATTCTAGCCTGTTATCTTAACATGGTTGCCGCAAAAAAATCACATGGTGGACGGCTTCATTTTGAACCCAAAGAAGTTGAATAAAAACAGACCCAAGATACAAAACATAAGCAATAATGAAGAGGTTAAATGACCAGAAACCCTAGCATCATTTCAGTTCAAGCAGACTTGACTTGGACCAAATACTTTGTTTCTTTTACATTTTTGTCAGGTTGCAAAGATGTGAGACACTTTCCAGCAGGACAACAATCCAAAACATGCAGCCAGAGTTTTAATGGAGTGGTTTATATCAAAGTGTACATGTGCTGGCCTAGTCAGAGTCCAGACCTCAAGTACATTAAATGCATGTGGGGAAAAAGTGTTGTGCGGATTCTCTTAATGCAGTCTGACAGCTTAGTCTCATTATTGCATTGACCTTCTTTCAGTTTTATACATTAATCTACAAAAGAAATGTTGATTTTTTTTCAGTTGAAACTTGACAAAACCTGGGAAGGTCAAAGGTTACTGAAATATTACGTCTCTGTCTTCAAGAGTCACCCACACAGAAAATCACAAAATGTATGAGGATACAGATAAAAAATTGTTTTCCTTAGTTTACATATTTTTGTGAAAAAAGCATGTCTGTCATAGGGAGGCTCTGTGTGTGTGTGGGACCTCCATATGGGACACAAGGTATTTATTATTAATGCAGCAGATTTGTCTTAAATGTTAAGTAGATCTGCTTTCACGTATCTGAATGCACACACACACACACACACACACACACACACACAAAACAGTGCTTGCATTACAAAGAAGCGGTGCATTTTAAATGAGCAGGGCTTGCATCTTGAGGCATACGCTGAAACAACACAGAAAGAGCCAGAGCCACCAAAAAAAAGAACACGCCATTATAGGAGCTTCAGACACTTTTGAAAGATAACGTCAGGAGAGCCCAATTACCACAGCGACTGATCCACCATTTCTTCTACCGCAGTCAAATCTCTCCGTCATACTTCCCTCCCAAACTGGCCACATGTCCACAGGTGCTGAATGTATAATGAAAGCCCACCTATACGTGCACCGGGTCTCTCTCCTGGCAGACACTCTCACTTATTAGCACTTCCTCAGACAGATAGGAGACCCCACTCCCTCTTTTCCGGCCGTCTCAGCATCCTTGGCGAGGGCAGGAGGCCACGTTTGGAAAACAGGAGGGGGTTGCTCTGCTACGACGGGGAGCTCACACCGGGAGATGGCTGCTGCTTCATTATAAAAGGCAGGGTGAGAGAGAGAGAGCCAGAAAAGAAGCAGAAACTCCTCAGCTCTCCTGGATGCACATTAGCCCAAACTCCCCTCGGCTCCCCTCTTGTCGTTCCTGTTTGATGGTGGGCTCCTCTGAGAGGGTGCGTTGATAAACAGAGGAAGACACCAGATTTTGGCAAGAATCTTCCGTCCGCACCAAACTGGGAACATTATACTGTTGCTTTGGCAGCTAAAGACGCAGCAGGATGTTCTTTTTCAAGTTTCCCAACTGTATCTCCACCTGTGGCAGCAGAGGCTTGCTGTCTCGTTAGTTCCTTTGATTAACGTGTTCACATACATGATTACAGGGGTGGTTTCGAGACTTTAATAAACCCAATTTTACTGTTTTTGTGAAACTCTTGTGAGGTTTGAGGTCATGATGCATAATTATAGAAAATTGTCAGAAGTGTGCGCTGTTTTGTTTCATACCAGTCACAACCACCTGCGAGCTTTTCTTATAGATCAAATATCAGTGGCATCTTCATTATTTCTACTCTTCTAATTAGGCCCTTAATAAAAGAGGGAAAAAATCAGTATTTTTTGCAAGAAAGTGCAAATTGACATCATGATCCTCCAGGAACAAATCATTCTGAGGTTTATTACCAAACACTGATTAAAGGAACTAATTTGTTGCCTCGACAGGAACAGAAAAGTTTTGATTCAAAATGCCAAACTTCTCCTGCAGAATACCGTAAATGCTCAACTTGCAGATATATCAGCTAGTTGTGTGCATGAAGGTCATAAATTTCACTTTACTTAAAAATTTGGGTTCAGCATAGTAAGGTTATTGGAGATTTTCTCTTGTAAAGGGTAAAAAAAGTCTAAATTATACCCACACCCCCATTAACATGAAGTTGAATGTTGGTTTCCAAGTTGCACCCTGAGGACGTCACCCCTTTTCTACTGATTCGCAAGTTTTATCATAAATCTGGTAATGTATTCAACCATTCCTTTTGGCAGAATTGGTAGAACTCATTTTATTTTAATGTTTTCCTTTTGCAGACCTTGATGTGAATCATAGTCCACAGTTAACGTCCTTCTCCATGAAATGTAAGTAAAAATAGAGTGAAAAAACCCGCCACAAAACTGGAAGTTTTAACTGGTTGTCTGAATGAAGAATATACTTCTGTCAATAATAATAAAAAAAACAAATAGAGTGGCATCAGATTTTAGGGGTTGTAGGATTTCAGTTTTGTCTTTGGTAAAAGATCACAAGCCATTTCTCCAGCCAACACTAGACTCACATGTTTGTTTTGGTTGTGTTTACCCAGAATTCTCTGCACTATAGTCTGCTTCCTGCTTTTGGAGCGGCCTGTGGTCTGCTTGGTTATCAATACATAAACATTCAAACAGCACCAGAGTTATCTTTAATCAAAACGATACCTAGATTCGTAGACGGATCGGAGGTCGAAGACATATTACCCCAAATGAACTGGGCTTCCTAGGAAAACAAATTAGAGTTTGGTTAAAGCGAACTAGCATGGCTGGTGTGAATGCATTCTTAGAAATAGTGCTATGGCTCATTACAAGTAATGCATCAGCTTGAGGCACCAGAAGCTCAAAACAAGATTCAACAGCAGAATAATCTGCTTGGACCTCTAGGAATTTGTTTTATGGGCTTGTTTCTCTCACTATTAATGTTTATTATGAGATTAGCCTGCCTTGGAAATGAGAGGTTCAAATAAATCAATAAGGGTGTCAAATTAATATTACATAAATGCCTATGATGACTCTACAATTTCTCCCCTTTCCTTTTTAAAATGCTGTTTTTCTAGCTCAGATTACTGCTCTGTCCACTGTCTTTGTGCGTGGGTTTTAAAGTTTAAGTAAGCCAAGTCCCAAAGTTAGAACCGCTCTTGGATTTCTTGAATACTAATCAGACATTTGGTGAGCTTTGTTATGGAGCTGAGCTCCAGAGAAAAATATGAACATATGGAGAGTGGAAAATATGCCAGAGACCAGAGAATAAAGTGGACTTAATAATGGCCAGAGGTGTCATTAGAGACACACGCAGCCCTCCTCCCCAAAACACACACATGCATTTCAAGAAAAGTGTTAGCTCATTTGCACACCAACATTTAGACTGGCCTCATTTCAGTTGCTCACCTTCTCTCTCCACACACAGCCTCTCTCTTTTCTGGCCAGGCAGGGGGTCAAAGTTCAACTCGGTAATGGAGTCACTCCCACCTGGCAGTGTCAGGTAATACAGGGGAGGCAAAAGAGGGAGGGGAGAAAACGCGCCGGAGAAAACGGGGCCGAGTTCTGAATGACCTAAATTGTGGCAGCAACCTTGAAGAGCTCAGGTGGTGCACGGTGAAAACTAAAAAAAAAAATAAAAAAATGGTGGAGTAGGGGATGAAAATGAAAAGGGGGAGGGAGGGGTGAGGCAGACATGGAAGGCCAGTGGTAATGCGTGTCCTTAAACTGATTTCGGTTGTTTTCAGAGCCAGGTGTGGTCCTCTCGTCTCTGTGTGGCGCTGCCTCTGATTGGAGCCCGTTAAAGGTCTGCACCACTGCGTCTGCACTGCTGGGACCGTTCGAGCACAGAGAGAAAGGGCGACAAGGAGTGTGTGCATGTTTTTTTCCGCGCACAAACTCATACGTTATGTGTGTTGTGCTCGCTCTCCTTCCTTCGCTTGCAATCACAGTGTTTGTCGTTGTGATAGCCCGAACTGCTGGCTGCCTGTTGCCTAACGCCTCTGATTAGTAATCAGTAAGCATTGTGCCTGAATGCAGATTGCTAACATGTGCTGATGGACCTCATCAGAGCTACAATCCAACCCCTATTTGGCCTCATAAATGTCTGCTCGAGTACATTCAAATATATTCCAGTAGGAAGTCACATGATTGGCCGGCACAAGTCTGAATCTACCCTGACAGGTCTGGTCGATGATTTAGTCGGTCATTTAGCGTCACACAGAGAAACGTCTTGGATACATTTGATTTTTCAAATCTCTCTGCCTTGCAGAAGCATCCAACACCTCGAAGCTTTACAAACTTGAACAGCTTTTATTTGAATTTTATCTGATAGATGAGAATACATGACAGAAAGGATGCATTTTTCACAAATAAAAAATTAAAGATGTGTGTTGTGAATTTGAGTTCAGTCTGTGGATTTATTGATGTGTTTTGAACCTTCTCCATGTTGTTGGGTTTGTTTCTACTTCAGCTTCTATGTTTTGTACGGATAATCCCACATTTTTATAAAGCAGCTTCTGTTACATCATAAAAGTCATGATTACCATTTCTCAACCCATGATGACGCCACATCTATGCTTTACACTTGAGGGTAATTTCCAAAGATCCTGCATTTTGTCTGAAAACATCACCAAACATGTCCTAAAAATGTAACTCTCTACTCATCTGTCCAAACATTATTCAAGAAGTCCCGGTCTTTCTCGATATCCCGTCTGATTTACTCTAGTCTGGTCTTTTGTCACGGTTTGAAGGAACAAAACGAAGAAAGGTACTTGGAATTATGTCACATTAAAACTGAAAACTTAAAAAACCAGAACAAGATGAGCAGAAGATTTAGTTTGGGCAAAGAATAAGGCAGAGTAACGGAAGAAACCAGTAACGAACAATAAAAACTCTGGAGCTTAAATACCAAGGCAGGGGTGGAAAAATAATAAAGGAACCAGATCAAATAAGAGAGAATAATAAATACCATCTGTTTAAAAATGCAGACTTTCATTAGGGTGCACTAATTTTTGCTTTCTTTTTTGTTTTTTTGTTTGGTATTTTTTCACCAAGACTGTTTGCGAAATACAAGCCTAATTTCAAAAGCAACGTTTTCCAAACACTGAAGCATGTTGCTGTGTTTTCTCAGCCCTTTGTTTCTTCATTTGTCACAGTTAAAAATATGATGTGGCTGCATTAATGAGAATGACCTGCCGGTGGAGGTGTGATTTGTCAGTCTGACTCACCCGGAGTGATGGATGTGTGTGTGTTTGAGTTTGATTTATTGCACTGCGGGAAGTTAATGGTCACGCGAGAAAGAAATGGTTATGAAAACGACCTTGTGAAGAAAAACTCCCGAAACTGACCGGCTATAAACTAAAAACGAGAACTTTAACGGACGGAGCTGAGTGTTCATCCATGCATCTGTGGGACTTTAATGGCCTTCAAATATTGTATTTATTTTAGGCATCGCGGACAAAACGAATGACCCATTTTGGTTTTCTTTCATTATTTTTCACCTCTTCTGGCTTTAAATCTCCTCCCCCGCCCTTGTCTGTCCCCCTGTGATCGCTGCAAATCGTCAAGGGATTTCTGTCCCTTAACCACTGATCTCCCCTGTAGCAAACACACTTCATTAAACCGCAGACTCATTCATCAGCTGCCTGCTTATGTCTCCTATATGAGCCTGGCTCAGACCGCCACCAGTTATTTCAATGAATGTGAGTGGCTTCCCCCTGCTGGGCCGTCTCCGCACCAATAGATTATTTGTTAGGAATTCTGGGCATGCACTTCTCCGCTAGACGCACAAATCTGAAGAGAAGGATTCATTTCTGACACAAGGACATCAAGGCTGCGAACCTGAGTTAGACTTGACAAAAGTTAGAAGTCACTGTAGAGGGAATACGAGGTGAGGGAAGCATTTTAAAAGCGTCTGTCTCCGTATGTGTCATGTAAATGCTGTGGTCTGTGTGTATTTCTAAGTCAAAAAGCTGTTTTTAATGTATAATTTTTAGTCTACTGTTTTTTTTAGAAGTGAACAGTCCGTGTTTTTGTGTACAGTTTGCTGAAATGGGCTTGTTTCCTGGGTTAAACCCATCCTTTAAGCATAGTCTCTAACAGGGTTGAAGTCAGGGCCATCCCAAAAGCTTTGATGTGTATTTGGGATCATCGCCCCAATGGAGCAACCAGTTCTGTCCAAGTTTCCATCATATATTTGAAACTGTGACTCATACATGCAGGGGACTTGGTTATGATGTTCAGAAATAATCAAGGAGCCGCAGAGTCTCAGGGTTCGACGATACTAGAACAACGGTATCGCTGTCCGCTGTGATTCAAGAAGCCGCTGCTTCAAAATCAACACCTTCAAGCTCGACCGATATTTCCAAGTACCCACAGATACCGAGAACCTTCTGGATAAATGTGTTATGGTTAGATGACACAAAAACTGAGCTGTCACGCCACAATTATTGTTTCCACACACTGATGATTCCACAAGAGGGATGAAATGACAAGAAAGTAGGAGTTACTCCCAAACCGATGGTTAAAACATGGACACAATTGGGTGTTCCGATGGGAAAATCATCCAAAACAGTCTGTTTTGGAAATAGATAAACCAGGCTGGCATTAAGTTTCAAAAGCAGCCATGATGTCACCATTATTGGAAAATTGTGGACTGTGCTTAAAAGCTTGGTTTCTGCCAATAGCCAAACCCCGTTTCAGTGATGTCTGCCAATTCTGTCAAAAAGGAGTGGTCAGATCTTACGTCAGAATTATTACAGAAGCTTGTTGATGGCCACAAAAAAAAAGAAAAAGAAAACATGTTACATTCATTAAGAGACCTGTTATTAAATAACAGTGCCAGCGTATGTATGTATTTTTTGCTCCAAATTTTACTTTGTAAAATGCATTCAAGTTTTTTGAGTCATTCCAGCATAGACCAAAATTTATTTTTATTTCTGTCCACTCTATACAGTTTTATCCTTCCTTACAATACATTTTTTATCCCTATTATGTTTTTTTTTTGATAAATTAGGATAGATCTATGTACTATAAAAACATGATTTTTACATTCCTCGCACAAAATCATTCTTGGATAATAACTTTTCAGTCTGGTCAACTCTGCCTGTTTTGAGCTCTTGTCTTGTCACTTTAAATCCAAATAAGCTGTTGCTAGCCATGCCATTCTTTCCATCCATCCATCGCTGCTGCGTTCAGTTTTAATTATCAGCTCAATGTTGCTTTTTAGTCCAGCAGATGTTTTAAAGTATTAAATCAATTCAGATGGCTTCCAAATGTTGAATTAATGTTTGTAAAGTGGTTTGGATTTCTCTCTGGTCAGACCAGGAATTCTTTATCATTTCCATCCCAACACGACACATGGACCAGCATTCAGTGGACAGCATTGGTTTGAATGGCGTCATTGATTGGGCGGGTAGATGGATGGTGGTCAGACAGCCATTTAATGTGACCCCCTCCTCCCCTCTGCTCCCCTGCCTGTGACAGAGTTAGAGCTCATAGTAAATCACTGACTGCACTGAAGGCAGCATAGATCACTGCTAACAACACTGCGTCAACAAGTAGACAAGCTCCGAATAAATACCACAGGAGACAGAGACAAACTCTAATAAACATGTTTTTGCTGTTTGGATTTATCACAGCGAAAATGTCACTTTCTAAATGTCAACTAATGTATGAAAGATATTAGAGGGCCTAATTTTTCTAGATCACGTTTTATGTGAATTAGCATATCTTAAAGTCAGAGCAGTGGATGGAAATTTAGTCACATTCTTGGATGTTTTTTTTTTTTGTTTTTGTTTTTTTTGCATGCTTTCATTATTGCAGACAGGATGCTTTGCGAAATTAGTTCGACCTGTTCCACAATTTGTCAAGTTCCAGCCACAAACTAATGGAGCTTCAGGGTAATTAAAGTGACAGGCAAGAAAAGTAGTGCACACTTTTGAAGTTTAAGAAAAGTGTGGCATACATTTGTACTCAACCCCTTTACTCTCATGCCCATAAATCAAGTCCTGAGAAGTCCTTATGTCTTTTAAATGAAGTCTACCCATGTGTATAAATCCAGTTTGTTTGGAGGTTTGTTAAAGAACATTAATGAACAAACGGCATCATGAAGAACACAGTGGAGATGTTTAAAATAGGGTTAGGTTATAAAACAAGCTTGATCATCTTTTGGAACACAATTTAATCCATCATCTGAAAAAGGCAAAAAGCATCACACAACTGCAAACCTACCAACATGCAGCACTCCACATAAGGTGAGAGGCTTGCTTATCTCTGCTTTTGGGGAAAAAGCCAATCAGTGGCAAGGAAAATAAATGCTGCTCCCAGATTGGTTGCTTTGCAAATGCCATTGCAGCCAATCCAATAGCGTGCCATCTAGCATTGCTGCTAGGTATTTCAATTTCTTAAGCTGCTTTTATTTTGAATGTTTGAAATATGCTCTTTGAAAAAATCACTAATAGGTAAATTTTCCTAGAACAATTTCAAGTCATGTTCAACAAGAAATATTCACGAACAGGCGGGGGTCCACTGTAACCTATTCCTGTGGGTATGTCTCAACAAATAGGTGAATTACTGTCTAAGCTGTGGTATTCTTTAGCCTTTCTGTTTACTGGTTGATATCTGAACAGTCACGTTGTTTTTAAGACATATCTGTCACATTACTCTGTCAAACAAAGGAGAGAAATATCCTGAGACTTCTTCAGAGAGGTTCTGTGACGTTAGATGTACATAAATGCTCAAATCATTTTGTAAAGAAACAATTTCTTAAGCCTGACTGATTGAATCACATTTATTGTAGTTTGGGCTCAAGAACACTGCACCAAGCGTCAGAAAATAACTTTTTCCTAATCCAAACTATTCACATGAGACAATGCCATCAAATGCTGCCACTCATCCATGATGCCTTGGAGAAACCCTCGGAGAGTGGAGGAGGTACGTTTATCCCAGGGCTTCTCTTTGTTCTCCTTCAGAAGGTTTCCATTCCCACTTCTTGAAAGGCAATAAAAGCAAACTGTCGATGTTAGTGGGCGGGGGAGTATCATCAATTTATCTTGTTTATGGAAGCGACGGGAGACCGCTCAGCTATTGTCTCTGCCTCTCCGCTGCAATTGGTACAATACTCAGGACAAGGATTTAACCAGCTCCATCTGCCTCCCCCTGCACTCCCTTCTGTCTCACTCCCCGACTCCCCGTACGGCTCATTCCTCCAATCCAGGGCAAACATGCATGCATGCAGAATGTTTACACCTCTCTGCATTCATTCTTTCCCTTTCTTCCGCACACCCACCGTTCCTCTCTAACACAGCATCTGCACCATGCCGTCTCCTTCCTCCTCCTCCCTTCATTGACTCCAGTAGCTCAATCATTGACTGCTCTGACCCTCTGATGGGCTCGACTTGACATTCAGACACCGTGTTCATCTCCTGTTTGTCTCCGTCAACACAGCCCAGGGTATTTGATCCATGCACAGACTTACAATAGGCAGCACACACACGTCCTGTCCACCACATGCTCTCTGTGAGTTACCCTTGGCATAAGCTGGCAAGGATCTAAATCCTTCCTCGGACAGCTGTGAGCTGATGCAACCTGTTTTCTGTGTCAGAGGACAGGATTTTTAAAGCCCAAAGCTTGAGCTAAGGCTTATTTCTACTTTATATGTCAGCGCTTTCTTATTGGCGAATAAGCCACAAGGAACGGGACAGTGCAGGCTGAAATTGGTGTCTGTGACTTTCAGTGAAGGGTGGCTGGACCTTTGAGTGTTTCATTATTCTAGCTTTTTATTTGCACAGCCAATTCTCAAAGCACAAACAGCAGCAGTAACTAGATGTAATTGCTATCAGTTTCTTCCATCATTGGCGAGGAATTTTGACTCACTACTCTTTCCAATTTTCTTGAAAAGGTTTTATTTCTGCCCAGCTTCCAGCAGCACCCTTTGAGTTGTACTGCAGTCCAAACATTGACTAGGCCATTGCAACACCTTCTGCTGTGTTTGAGATGATTTCACTGCTCATGGCCTGCTTTGGTCCAAGATTCAGATTTCCACAGATGACCTTTGTGTGGTTAAGCCACACAGGGTAGTATCCATGCTTTTGTGATTCTTTATAGGATTATTTTATTTTTCTAGTGCAACTTACAATTGTTCCATGGAGGCTACTTTCACACAGCAAGTCTTGATGCTCAATACTAGTTGTTTTTTTTTTAACCCGTCATTCATTCTACTAATTAACTTCTGAGAACTCTTTGACACCCCAAAGCAAGTCGCATGCACAGAGGAACGCAGACGTCACACAGCAGTGAACTGGCTACAGAAGAAGTAGTGGATTTATCTATGGATCAATTTTAGAGCTTCTCAGCAAGGAGGGCTGACAGTTTCATCACAAGATATTGTCATAGCAACGTGAAGAAAGCTAATAAAAAAGAGCAGAACTAACAGCAATGGCCTTTTGTGGAGCAATGAGTGCAACTTCTGTTTGGCTATGGAGTCAGAGCCATGAGTGGTGGGATTGTCATGTGATGCACTTCACCGACAGACTTCTTTCATCATTTCATAATCAGAATTTTCAGCTGTTGTTTATGTCCAGAAACCAGATTGTCCAACTTTTTGTCAGAAAGCTGAGGATTAAAGAGGGGTTTATTTATCAGCATTACAGCAGAGGAAATGAAAGATTTGGACTAAAACTAAATCTAACTGAACATCTGAGGAGTCTCCTAAAGAGGGCTGCGGAGCAGACATGTCCTCACAGTCTCAGACGTTTAACAAACTTTTCCAATATTGCTAATATTTTCATAGAGGAAATAATATGAAGTGAAGTTGTGGGAAGCTCAGAGACTCATCCTGAAGAAGAATGAATGCCTAAATTTAATCCAAAGGTACTGTAACACTGTATTTATTTAAGGGCGTTCACACTTCTGCAACCCGGTTGCTGTGGAGGTGGGGGGTTTGTTTGTTTTCAATTTAATTTTACATGATAAATGTCATGTTAAAAGGTGACCAAAATTTTGTGAAAGTTATTTTTAATAGGGTTACGTGCACATAATAAAATATAAATGTTCTTCATGGGTTTCGTCTCCTTATTATTCATTATTCTAATTTTTTCCCAGGCTAATTGTTTACTGTATCAAAGCACTTGCAGGATCTGTAAAATGTTATTTCCTTAATATTTTCTTTTATTCTCTATGCTCTTATTTTCGTTATTTCATCATACCTACAAACCGACAAACAGTGTTTCATTTTGGTTTGCTTCAGACTGCTTGTATGCGGCAACTGGTAGTTTTCTCAGCGTTATTCCTCCACACTTTAGCAGCGTCTATTTGTGGAGTGAAGCTGCAACTAACGTGTGCGTCTGCCTCAGTCTGTCATTGTGAAGCTGTTCTTTGATAAGCTGGGTAAATTGGCATCATTCAAATCCACCTTTGGTCTATTTACTCTGGTTGTTTCATGATAGCTGTGAGCCGATCGTCCCTGACAAGATCTTATTAAAATATGACAACACTCCTAACTCAGTGCCAAAGACATTCCTTCTTTGTCGATCTGGATGCTGCTCCACTTTTACCTCGCCTGTCAGCCGCAGCAAACCGAATGGTGCAATGACTCAGGCTCTCCTGACTTCACGTTACCCTGATGATTGACATCGTCGTCAAATAAATCAGCAGAGGGAACAGGTTGCAACACGTGAAGCAATCTTGGCTTTCACCTTCAGCCAAAACACCCAGGGGGAGAATCCAGGTTTTTTTTTAAGGGAATATTTCGTTTTGTTTATGGTGATGAGCTCTGAGGCAGACTGTTAGTCATCTAAAGCTGCTCAGGAGTCCAGACAAACTTACCAAATGTTTTTTTTCACTAAATCATACCATATTTACACATTATATTAAGATTTAATGAAGCTCCAGTCAAGCTTCTGTCTCACAGAGCTTCCCTCCAGACTAGTGGCAGCAGCAGTTAGCAAACACTGGTATTTGACGCACTGAGCCACAACACCACATGTAACGCTTCTCAGTCCTACGCTCTTAAGAGCCGTTGTAAGCAGCTTAATGAAGAAACATTGCTGTGATGACGTGCTGAAGGTTTAGTGTTGGAAAGAGCAAAAGCTTCTTAAAGAGACAGAGGACAATTTCAAATCAAAGTCATGTTTGACATATACAGCCTTTTTATAACAACTGAATGTGACACAGTTACTTGATTGTGCTACAAAACAGCAATGTATGCCTGAAAAATAAATAATACCGCCCCTTTAAGACTCACCTAAACTCCAGGCTGCAGTAGAGACGTTTCATATCAACAAGTTATTTAATCTGAGCTAAAAGAACAGGAAGCTTATCCTACACTCTTGAATACATTCAGCATGATGAATGCAATAACCTGTAATGTCACATTTAATTAAGAGCTGTTTTTCTTTTTCTCCGTTGCTTCAAACGGCTTTGAAGGACCGTAAATTGATCATGTGCCGAGGTCATCAGTTCATGACCTTGAGCTCAAGAGCACTTCTGCAGCAGGAAAGTGATTTAAAGCGCACCAGCAAATCACCTCTGAATGGCTCAAAAAACAATGAACGTCTGCGAGTGGCCTAGTCACAGTGCAGACTTAGAACGGATTGAGAGGCCATGACATGACCTTAAACAGTCTGTTTTTGTTAAGAAAACCTCCAGTGTGGCTGAATTACAAAACAATTACAGGGAAAAATGGGTCATAGTTCCTCCACAGTGATGTAAAACTCTGCAGCGATCAGAAACACTCGGTTGCAGAGGTTTCCACCTGTTGCACAACCAGTTTGGAGGTTAAGTAGTACCAGGTTGGCTTGTATCACTTTCTTTTCCAAAACATGAATAATTTTTTGACAACAGCATTTGTTTGATATGAAAGATCGAAGTATTAAAAGAAAAAAAAAGACTGAGATCTGTGGGAAGGCAGGGGGATTTTTAATCCCTCTCTAAATTCTGAATCCCCAGAAATCTTTTTTCATTGTGAGAGAAAAAAAGTAGTTTCCTGGAAAAGAAAGGTGTTCACTCCTCAGATTGATTTTAATTAGGTTGTAATTCTGATTGATTCATGAACCCTGATGTGGCTTAATGTAGCTTTAACTTCCCCACAGTCTGCCTGGCTGGCACGATTTATCATCGACGAGACGAAGAGGCAGCAGAGCCACAGGTAAATAACAACCTCCATCTTGTTTTCCTTTTTTCCTTTATTGCCACCTACTCTACCTCTTCTCGCTTCCCCTTGTGTTGTCGTGGCAACGCTTCGGCCACCCCATTATGACGATGCCCGTGCCTCTGTCTGTGGCGCTGCCGCTCTTGGTTTCTCCCTTTATTCTTTCGGAAAAAAAGGGAATAAAAAACCCAAAAGGAGGAGGAGTAAGAGAGGTTAGAAGAGCAGGAGAGCAGCAATCATTTAGTACTTCCTTCGGCTGCTTTTATCCAATCTTTAGAGCTGCTTTCTCCGTTTCCTTTTGTCTTGGAGGTTGGACGCTGCTCGTAAAAAGAGGCAGTGTGAGAGAGCAGCTGTGAAGTTTATTAGGTTCACCGTGCGCACATGTGCACACTCTTCTTCTGCCTATTGTACATCTCTTTCAGTTTCTCCCCGAAACAGAGAGAGAGAAAGAAAGAGCCAGACTGTACGTGGAGCTATTAGATGTATTGATGAGGACGCTTGTATCAAAGAGAATCCACAATGAGAACAAACATACAGAGCAGATGAAACATCTCCTTTGTGCTTGGCTCCAGGAGCACAACACGATCTAATGAGGAGCCGCTCGCAAAGGTGTGTGTACACATCCTCGATACGTGTGATCAGGACGTTTCCCGTTTGGTGTTTGCTTTTTGTACGCCACGAGCTCGAATCAAGCAGAGTGTCTGCAGACTGACAGGTGTGCGTGCGTGTGTGTGTGGGTGTGTGTGTGTAATCTGCTAGATAAAGTAGGCAGATAGCAGGAGCAGATAGACAGGGGCGTTGGGGATGAGATTGCAGGAGGGGCTTAAAGCCGAAGCTGTAAATCACTTAACCTGGGGCTAATGGGCTTATTGGCTCCAGTACACATACACACACACACGCACGCACACAGAAAGATACACACTGATACAAGCACTTATATGCACATACGAGTTCATTTCTGGAACGTTTGAGCCTCCGAGGTCTCAGGAAGTCTGAAATGTCAACTAATAAATGTAAAATGTTACTGAAAGCCCCCACCACTATTTTAGGTATTGTGTAATGAGTATTTGTGGGCAGAAGCGCTGGTTTACTCATGCTTCCCTGCTCGACTATTTTAGGTTTGCTGCCTCACAATTTGTGCCAATGCACGGGTGGGAGTTTTGCAGTATTAATAATCAGCATCAACTTTGATCCGGTGGACAAAAATAAAATCTGGTGAATACATTAGTCAGTGGAGTTATTTAAAGACGATATGCGAAGTGGGCTTCTGTAGGGCTGCTATCGGAGGTCAGTATCTTACTGGCAGAAGGCAGCATCCAGAGTCGTCTCAGTTTGGTGAAGAAATTTAAGGTGACTTTATTAGTTCTGTTCAGAAGATGTGAATTCTTGTCATTGCATTGTAGCAATGTTTTAAGCTGGTGGTGATTTTCTAAGGACACTTTAAGACCAGAGGGCCAAATTTGCTGATGGCCACTTCCACAAATATCATGTCACAAAACTGAAATAAATCCCAGATTGGTTTGCTGAACATAAAAATGAGTTCTCTTCATTTCAGTGGCCTTCACAATGCAATAGGCGCCTGTGAGATGTAGCTAAAAAGAAAATTGGTTTCATGAATGTGTAGCTGACTGTAATAAATTGTGCTTGAACTGGACCCAAATGCAAACAAGACATAGGATGTTGGTGAGTTTAAAGATCCAGTTAAACAAACTTACAGATAAAACACAAGAAAAATTAGAAGATCTGACTAACCAAGCGTTAAACTGCATGCATACTTGAAACACTCGTAACTGCCTGTTGCAATAGTTCAAACACCAAATATAGCATGTTATGCATTAGCATGTACAAAGGAAAACCTCTTAGTACTTCAAATTTTCAAACTTTTTTTCAACAAATGACTTACACAATGCAAATTGTATATGTTAGAGCAGGATAAAGTACTTCCAGTGACAATATCTACTGTTTACTATATCGTTTCGATCTCCATATGGCACAAAAGGCTTAGATAGAAAATAGCATAAAAACAACAAAGATTGTGTACAGACTGTGGGCGTTTATCTCTTCCTTTTTGGTTAAAATATGCTTGCTTTTTTATTCAGTGACATTACTCAGAATAGGTGAGAGTATCCAGAAATTGTACCCTAGTAATAGTAGGGATGCTCAAGAAACAATAAAAAGTATGGTGCAGTAAAACAAATTCCTAAAAGTTCAGATTTTACAAAGACTTACTCATGTAAATGTAACAAGTCGCCATCTTCCTCTCGGGTCACATTGCACCTTGGTATTTCAGATCTTCAAGTCGCATTTTCTTTTGAATATTTCAGCTATGTGCTACAAAAAAAATCAGCGAAAAGGTGAAATTTCCATGAATAATCTGGAGTTAAGTTTAACACAAAAATCCACAAATAGGTGATTTTACGAATACTGAACCACGAATAGACTGGAGTCCACTTTAATAGACAATTTTGTGTTAAACCAATCTCATTCTAATATCCATTTTTATGGTAGATGCATGAAACCAGTCGTATTAAACTCTCCAGGATGGACTTTTACCTGTTTATGTAAACTGAAACCACTGAGCACCTGCTGCTGCATTTAAGATACTGACAGCTGATAGGAACTCCATAGAACTCCACTTCAAGTACACTTTAAATCTCTCTAAATGATCTGAGTGTGGGTCCTTTTAAGATTTTGAGAAGGCTTAATGAGTGCTAAGTAGCCCTGGGCTCCTTTTATGGGCCCCACTTGGGTTTCATAAATAAACCCATATCAGCAAAACCAGTTAGGCACCTTATGGAAGTTTTACCTGGTCTCTAATGGGCATTAAATTCAGTTCAAATTGCTCAACACATCCATGCTTCCCTCTTCCACCCAGTTTTCCTACATTAAGCCTATAAAAGCCTTCAAAATGGGGCCATTATCTAACCTGTGGACAATCCCATATGGAGCCCATTTTATAGCCCATGTGGGCTCCATATGTAAATGCGGACTGGCTGGGAGATCATATGCAACCAGAATGAAGCTATAGAAGGAAAAGTTGAGGTGTGCACAAAGAAGGCAAGCTAGCTCTTGCCTTTCATTTAAACCCTCTCACACAAACATGTCATACATAAAAACATGTCCTCCCTGCGTGGTGGTCTATTCTCCTGTTCGGTCGCTCATTGCATTTCTCATCATGTCCCTGCACACATTTGGGCCGATCGGCTGCACCTGTTGAGGTGTGATCCGCTCGGTTTACACCTGCCCCCTCCTCCTCTCCCGCCGTCGCTCCATCTCACACTTCTCTCCATATCACTCCATCTGTCCACCTGCCTCTCCAGCCCCGTCTCGCCGCATCTGACGGAGACCAAGCTGTTGCCAAGGCTACGGCAGCCATTGTATACCCGGTTGCCAGGTGACCGGTCGCTGTGGCGATGATGGAGAATTTTGAAGCGCCGTCGCCGCTCCCACTCTTTCTCCCCTGGACAGATAAATCTCCAACCATGTTTTTTTTTGCCCTCCTCTCCCGCTCTGTTGCCGCCGTTCCTTTACCTCCCGACGAGACCCGAGGAGGAAAAGCATGCCGACCTTTAAGTGGAGCCGAGCAACGACGGAAGGGCAGGATGGATGATGGCTTGTTTGTTTTAATCTCCCAGATCTCTCACTTGCTCTCTCCCTTTCCCCCCCCTCTTGCCTCTAACTCAATTTTTCTTTTCCTCCTTCATTCATTTAGTCTGTCCAGTTTTCCAGAGTTTAATTACACGGCCTTTCCATCTCTGGCTGCCTCCTTATTTCTCCGTTCTATTCGCCAAAGCAGACCAGGAGTGCCCACAGCAAGGTCTCTCTCCTAATTTCCTTTGTTCATGATAAAAAGCACACACACATATATTTTTTTTCACCTTTTTACACCCCCTCTGCTCCCTCTACCCTTCTCTTTCCTCATCACAGGATAATTCAGTCGGGCTTGTACTGATGCTCTTATCCTTTTAATATGCTTACTCTAATGCAATCCTTAATTCCCTGCTCCCCCATCACAAAGAAATATGATGGCAGATAAAATTGGTGTGCTGCAGAGTTGGACTGCAGAGTTGGACTTTTTTTTTTTTTCTTTTCAAAGACTGATGAGTATTTTTCTTTTATCATTTCCATTTCCATTAGACTATCTGGGCTGAAAATGACTTCCGATTTGACATTTTCCAGGTCAAAATAGATAAAAGTATCCACTTTCTGCTCCCAGAATTTGATTTGCTGCTGGTGGATGACGCTAACCTCGTTTTCCAAGCAGGAATGACGGTGAAGGGAAAGAGAAAAATGTATCAACACCTGTGGAAAGCAATTAAAGTCTGAATCATATCGAGTTTTTAATCAGAGGCCTGGATTAATTTTTAGCGACTTGATGTGCTTGTTCAAACCATTCGGAGAATCAGAAACAGATGAGGGAGCATGAAGAACAATAGCTGAAACATCAGGTGGATTTTTGCAATCAATTGGGAATTTACTTAACAGTTTAAAAGGCTTAAAACCCAACTGCATTTGGATTAAAGCAATAGAAAACTTATTCATACAACTTACTTACAGTATAAGTGATAGGTTTTTATCATGTGCTTGTGCCACCCCTCCCATCGCCTTTCTGATGCAGCCCTGGGCCGCTGCCCATTTGGCTCATATCAGAAAAACATCACTAATTATAAAATGCTTCACAGTACAAAAAGGCCTGAGTACAAGGTGCAAATGCAGCAGACAGCTGTCCCTGAGGAGAACATTTTCAGCATGAAACAGCAATTTTATTTCTAAACATCTATGTTTACAGCTCTCTCCTGTAACTCGAATTGAGCTGTGTTAAATAACAACCTTGTTTAGCTCAAAGCTGTCAGAAAACAAAGAGGCCACTCATGAGCGTGCTCATTTGAAAGCATTGAACTCTGTCAATAAGGTGTGCAACGCCGCAGTTTATGACAAAATCACTTCATTAATTTTAAGTTATAAGTTAAATATGCATCATGCTGGGAAATATGAGATTTTTAGTCCTCATTGCTGCAGATTGTGTAGTGAAAGTAACCTTGTCTGTTCACTCAGGCTCTCAATGTGGCTTCATCAACCAGCTGGCTGCGCATGAGGGTGTGTGTGTGTGTGTGTGTGTGTGTGTGGGTAGAAAGAAGGTGATTGCAGTTTCCTGTGCCTGCATGTTGTGATGAGATGAGTGTGTGTGCGTATGTGTGTGACCGGACCTGTCTCCTGATGTGTCCCTGAGCTTAGTCTGACACTCCATTGATTTGTATGGAAATACTGCCTGTTCACGCAGCAGGCCCAGCGCCCTCGCCCTCTTGCTCATCAGCACCCAGCAGCGGGACGCGCCGCGTGTTCTTTCACTTGATTGTGTGTGAGATTCATGTGATTTTATTTTTTTTTTTTACCAGTTAATGTGTACAGCTAAAAGAAGATGGAGGCAAGACTGTGCAACTGCCACATGAGATCATCAGGTAAATGTGTGTGTGCGTTTGTTTCTAATACCTTGTGGGGACCATTTTCCTGACATATACTACGTTGTGGGGACCAACTGGTACTTGTGGGGACCGAAGCCTGGTCCCCACAAGGGGAAACAGTGTTTTTGGGTCAGGGGTCAGATTTAGGACTAAGGTGTGAATTTAGTTTTGGTTAGGGTTAGGTATGTAATGGATAGGGTTAGTGTAAGGTTTAGGCTGTAGAAATGAATGGAAGTCAATGGAAAGTCCCCTCAAAGATAGCTGTGCAAACATATGTGTGTGTGTGTGTGTGTGTGTGTGTGTGTGTGGTGTGTGTCTGGGGGTGCAGATTTAATGTGTTGGAGTTTTAATATAACTGTGTGAACTCACATCTGTCTCTTGGTGTCTGGGCTGATCAATTTCTGAACCGTTAATTCACACACACCAGTGAACTTGTTCTCACAGAACCCATTGGGTGAAACATTAAGCCCAGAGGCTCTATCTGATATTCTTCCACCAGCGCCATCCATCCTTTTGTTTATCAAGTCGTTCCCTCGTTTTTCTTCTTCCCTTTATCTCGATTCGTGCTCCCTAATACCCCTGAACCTTGCCACATTTTGTCTCGACCTGCCGTTCATTTTATTTAGCTTGCATGTCATAAAGTAGCATGAAGATCTGCATAGTTAAGAAATGGAAGAATAATTATACCTGGTTAGATTAAAGTCTGGACTATGACTGGGTTATTATAACATGAATTACATATCCTTGAATCTACAAAGTGATGAAACTCCAGTCTTGAGGGTTAGTTTTAGTTTCTCTGGGTTTACACACCTGATTCATATTGTTAAATTACTTGTTAATTACCTGTTTTAATGAGACAGGTGTGTAGTGAAGCAGAGAGCCGTTCACAGGTTGCAGGACGTCAGATCAGGACATTGATCCACCCATTTTTCACCATCCTGACAGGCTTCTCTATTTCCCCACAGCATGATGCTGCCGCCACCACAGTGGCATTTAGAGTTAGTTTTAGTCTTTTTCTCAGAATTTAAAAGACAGCTCAGATATATCTGCCCAGGTTCATCATTTTTACATAAATTTATATATATATAATTAATGTGTAAATACTAAATGAGTTACTAATAATTAATAAAAAGCTAAACAAGATTTCGAGCTTGATTTTTTTTCTTGTTTGTATTTGTTGCTAGGCAACAGAACATACGCAGGAGTAAGGGCAAGACTGAATCTGAAGGCTCAATCGTACAATTTCACAGCCGCTGACTTCTGGTCTTCGTAGTTGACAAAGACCGTAAGGCTACGTCGACTCGGAGGAGCCGATGCGTCGAAGGATGCGGCTCCTGCATTTTGACAAACCTTAACATGAAGCCACTCAGGTATTTCACTGTGAAACTATTTAAAACCCTTGTATCAATTTCCTTTCAATGCAGAATCGTTCACTAGTTGGAGTTGGTCTATAATAATTGAGATACACTCAGTTTTCTGGTAGAAATGTGATTAAATGTGAAAACATCCAAAACAGCGCAAACACCTTTGCATAACACTCATCTCTGGTGTTTTCTTCTACTTGAACACATCTTTCGTCTTTTCACCGCCTCCTCCAGAATCCTGTCAAAGTCGTGACCCGATTCTGGTCACGTGTTCCTCACTAAATGACATAGCAGAGACAGCTTCCAGCCTCTTAAAGGCCAAAGCAAGATGTGTGCGAATCCATCTCTCTCCCCCTTCCTCTCTCCTCTGCCTCGCTTTACCGCTCAAACAATATGCTTTTCTTTTTTTATTATTTTTTATCCCCTTCCAGTCACCCTCTCTGCTTCACTCTGTCTAAAACAACAAGTAATGGCGCCATTCATTTGGAGAAAAAGACCACACAGAGAAAGCAAAGGTCTCAGTGTTGCACCTTGTTTCTCCTCCTCCATCTTCATTCCGTGTGTTAAAAAAGAGACGGTGCGCCGTCGTTTCATTTTGATGCATCGGTTCGGAGGACACAAAGAAAGTCATCACATCTCAGCATATCTCAGAATGGCCCTCATCCTGCTGCTTTATGGTGTTTACACACCTCTGAAGGTTGGCATAAATATGTATGAGTTGAATTTGTGAAAAAATAAAATAAAAATACTATCAGATGATGAAAAGTTTTATGAAGATGGGGTGATTTAACTGGAAATCGAATTCTGTTTACTGGTAGTCTCAGGGTGCAAAGGATTTATTTCTTTATTTTAAGATTTGTTTTATGTATTTTGTTATTCATTTCTGCACAAACCATATTTCTCACAAAGTGCCCATTGATGTCATTCTGTGCGCAATAAAATGTGTTTATGAGGATTTTCTTTTCAAGATAAATCACTGTATTTTTAAGACCATAAGTCACTTTTCTTCATAGTTCGGCTGATCCTGCGACTTACAGTCAGATGCAACATACATATGTGTTTTATTTCCTCTTCATGGTTCATTTCTTGACTGATGACTGAAGTTTTGACTGAAGTTTACTCATGCTGATGCATATAAACGAAGGACTAAACATCTGCAGCCACAAAGAAGCAAGATGTCCAGGACTGGAGGAACGACTCGCTTAAGGTGCTTTCAGAAGAAGCTTGTGAACGGTGTAGTTACGTCGCCGCTCCCTGGTGGTTGCCAAGGAGATGAATGTAAATGACATTGCATTCGGACATTGTTGGTGTTATGGCTTCATGCAACGTGAACGGCGTTCCTGACCACCGTGATGTGGAACGCTGACATCTGTGTTTCAGAAACCGCTACCGGACTTCCAACTCAAAGTTTCAATTACTGTTGAAAACCAACTGAACACACAAATCCATCTTATACTCCAATGCTACTTATGTGCTTTTTTCCCACTTTGTGACTATTTTTATTATTTTTTAATTGATGCAACTTATTGCAACAGGATATCTTAAATTTACAAATTTTAGGGGTTGGCATTTTGCCTCAGCACATTGAAAAAGTAAAAAAAAAAAAAAAACAAGTGAGCAAACTTACAAACTGAAGAGATGATCAGACAGATCCGTCCTGCTCTGTAAAAGTGAAAGTTGAGCACAATTAAGATAAATCAAGATTCTCCTTCAAAGTTCAGTTGGTGGTGGTTTGAAAGTCGACTAAGAGGTATGTGAGAACTTCTTCATCAGCAAACCAACCTGCCAAATCACGTGCAGTTCAGTTAATTAGCTGAATCCATCGTATTTCTTATTAATCTGTGGTTCTAGCCTCCAGCTTTCCCGGCTATTGTTTCAAGGCGGGTTGGTTTGCGTATTTAGAGCATTTAGAGACATTAGCCCTGTGGCTCAATTGATGCTAATGTTTACCTGATCTCGTTTCTCCAGAGGTTCTGCTCTGTGGAAGTATAAATGATGGGAATCAACTCTTTAATACAACCTAATCTTTCCTCCTTCAACGGTTGTTTTGAAGGGAGCTGTAGGGCTGGGGCTGGTGGTGGTTTGAAAGTCGACTAGGAGGTAGGTAGTGCTTATGCAGCTCTTGACCATGAACCATATTCGACTATGTTTGGACATCTAAAATGACTCCTAATAGAATAAATGTGCACTGAAAACAAAATGATCAGGCTCAAAACTGAAAGAATTACAATCAAACTCGAGGTGCTTGACATGGGATAGCATTTTCTTCAGCACCCAAAATAATGAGAAAGATGAGTTAACATTTCTCAACTTATTTTGTTTGTCTGTATTTCAAAATGAGGCCTCCTGAATCAGTCATGTTTTTAAAAATCAAGTGTAAAAATCTGATGTATTAGCATTGAATGATTTAGTGCAGGTTTGAGCTATCTATTCACGTTGTTTCAAGACAGAGCTGATGCCAAAAACTCATTAAAAATGCTCATCAGAAGCAGATATTATGCCGTCAATGTAGTGCGTAATAGTGATGATAGGCAGATTAGGTTCAGAGGTCAGGTTAAGATTGGTTAGGATATTGATCCTCTCAACTGATACCGTCAGCCTACTACAAAGGTATAGCAAAGTTAAGGTTGACTACTCCTGATTATCTTTAAATAAATGATAACAATCAAATCTCCAATAAGGTCTTTGCTAGCCACTCTGTGAAGTTCTAGAACATAATCAAAATGCTTCTACAAATAAAAAAAACAATCTTTGTTCACATCTAAATGAAGTGAAAGAGCTTGCCAATCTGGACATTACTGTAGCTTTACATGTTAGCGTGATCATGAGTGTATTGATCAATATCTATCTGTTAGATATTTTTACAACTGTAGGAATCATTGTTTCTTTTCTGATTCATGTCAAAATGACTAAATATAACTAACCAAAGTATGCAGGTGTTCATATGTGGCCTGTATTTGCACAAATTTCTAAAACGTTTGATACAACTATATGTTTTAGGATCTCCATCCTCTATTTATGTATACCTGCATGATATTTTTACCCTGTATCTATGCACATTATTGTAAGCTATTCAACTGTTTGGGTTTTATAATGGCTCTTTTTAATGGTTATGTCTGTGTGCTTCTCCTTTTTCGCTGATGCAGAGCAACCTACACACTGAGGGGCAAATAAAGGACTATTCCTTCCTTCTCTATCCTATATCATGTTATGCAATACCATAAAGAATGGGTTGTTTTTACTCAAGGTTACCATGCTGTTAGAATTATGCCGGCCCTTTCAGCAGAAATAAGACACAAAATGCTTTGCAATAATATAAAAAGGCTCAGGTCATTTCCTAATGCCAGAGTGAGTTTGTTGCTTTCAATGAGTCTCTAAAAGCAAGGCTTTGAGGACCTTTTCAGATCTTTTGGAGCCATAATTTGCCCTGCGCCGCTGCAGCAGTTTGATCTGTGTGTGAAAGCAGCCCTGCAGGTATTAAACAGGAGGCGGTTATCTCACTGCGACCTCTCCGTGATCCATATTTATGCGTCCCGGCCTCGTGTGGGTTTAAAAAAAATAAATCCAAGCTTTGATTGATTAGAATGTGAACGAGGTCATAATTGGCTCCCGCTGGAGCCATCGGCCCGCAAAGTCATCACAACGCCGCAAAAGAATTCTGTCCTTTAAATCCTCCCCTGCTTCCATTGCCGAAACCAAAAACAATGCTTCTGTTTTCATTCGAAACAAAATGCATCTCCAGCTGACCATCCTGTGCATCGCAGAGAAATTTGACTCATATTTCATCTTCATACAGCACCAGCTCCCAGAATCAGACGGCGGCTCGAAGGGATGCAGAGTTGAGACAAATATGACCCAATGTGGGGAGCTGTGCGCCACTGTGCATGGAAGTACAGCATAAATCGAAGCGTCATAAATTTAGTTTATTGCTCTGTGTCTCCATATGTTTGTGTAAGTGTGAGTAGACTCGGTTTTTACTACTTCACTGACACCAAAAAAATTCCCCTAGCGAGGGCAGACAACCCTAAAAAATATGGGCCTCCGGTGAGTTCTTTATCACACAGTTTATTAGAAACACGTCTATTTTTAGGAATGTGGCTGCAGAGAGTCCCCAGCAGTAGGTTTCAACATGTATGTATGTTTTAGTGAGAGACATGCATGTGAAAGTGAACATGTTGGACCAGAATCAAGCAATAAAACCCAAAATGTCTCGTTCACCATGACGTCTGTTGGTAATGTCGTGACTTACTAAAGTTTTCAGATTCCTTTTTTGGGGAACAAACCGCTTCATGGAGACCGAGGAGCACAGCGGGGGAAGGTTATGAAACAATATCCAAATGTTTTAATATCTCACAGCTCTGTTCGATCCATCATCTGACCTGAGCTGACGGGCCGAGCAGGGAGAGGGTCGCTTAGAGAAACCATGTTAACTCTGACGGAGCTGCATAGATCCGCAGCTCGGGTGGGAGAATCTGTCAATAGGTCAGCTATTAGATTTCGACACTAAAAAGAGACCAAGCATTTAGGAGTTCCCCAATGGCTGCCAGGGGAGATTAAAGGATTTCTAAAACAACTTGAAAGAATCAAAGCAACATGATGAGGGAATAACATTACAACGTGATATAAAGCTCAAAAAAAGTCGATTTTGCATAACACTGTCCCTTTATTGGAAGAGCTGCAGGAAAAAACGTTATTGTTGAAGTAGAGTTTAGCAAAAGCAAACACATGGACGAAGGTGCTCTGGTCAGATGAGACCAAATAACATTTTGTTCCTGAGTGCAAAACAAAAATTGCACATCACACTGTGAAATGGTGGTAGCAGTAACATCCTGTGGGAACACGCCTTCCCAGCGGTGGCAAAGAAACAACATGTGCAGTTGTACTTGCAGCAACAAGTAAAAAGTATTGATTATTGGATCTGAATAGTAATGGGTGGCACAGTTTTTGGATTTGTGTTCTTCCATGAGGAAACAATCCTCCAACAGTAAATGGCAGTTTGTGGTTCTAGCATGACAACGGCTGCGTTTCCATTGACCATATAATTGCGTAACTAGACGTACATTAAACTTTTGAAACAATTTTGAAAAAGAAAAACCTGTTTTTCGCTAAATGTTTTGCGGATAGGATGAGATGTTTTTTTTTTTTTTTTCGTATTAAACTCGGTTTATTTTGCAAAAATGAGATGGAGACACTTTTTTCACTTCAGACGATGTTGCCACTGGTCCAAAACAGAAAGAAGAAAACCACAGGAAGTAGTTGTAGGACGATGGCACGGCATATTTTTAATGACTTATCGCAGAAACAAACTTATTCACGTATGATTTCAATTCCATTTCTTATTTAATGGAAAAATTGCAATTGCGAAACTGTTTTTTTTTTTTTAGACATTAGCGGAATACTGACAACGTTTTGCTCACATTTATAATGGAAACTAGTAAGTGTAAGAAAGTTCAAGGGGTATGAATACTTTTGCCGCTGTAAAAGCTGCTGACGGCGGCTTTAAGGTGATGTTGAATATTTGATGGATGGTAACATATTACACCACTTCACTGTCACGGACGACTGAGTGCTTATGGCAAACATCACTTTATGCAAACACTCGAGCCTGCGCTCTGTGAAGCACACACAAAGTCGCATGATAACGCGCTCGCAGACACACTTTGCTGTGACATTTGAGTCTCCAAATAAACGACAAAAGGAGGAGGCCGCTCAAGGAGATGTGTTTTCAGGAGGATTTGAAGAAGCAACGCTCGTACTGCACATTAAGCGTGTTCTCCCTTTTATTCAAGCTGCATTAGGGTCTTTTATGTCATTTTAGATAATTTCTCGCTCGTACAAGCTGCCGCTGCACCGTATTTCTTCCCTTTTTATCAGCTTTTATATCACCTCGTCCTCTTTACAAGCTTTTTCTGTGGTGCTTTTGCTAAGTACAGTCTTTTTTAACAGCCTTTTTCTGTTTCATCAATCTGCCTGTTTTTCCGACTCATTTGAACAGTTACCTCACACTCTGTGTCTTTTCTTTTATTGCAAGCCCAAGCCTCTTTCAGCGTTTAAATTCTTGTGTTTTTCATTGCTGACATGAAACAGTCGTGCAGGTGCACGCTACCTCAAATCGTTTCTGACCTTTGGAGTGAGTAATATAATCTTTGTGATGCTTTTATGGGTTTTTAATGCGTTCTTGTCGTTATTGCTGCCTGGGGATGAATAATGTTGATTGAATTGTAATGTTTGAAATTGAATATCCTCTTTGTTTGTCTCCTCATCTTCTTCCTAGGCTTTCCAATAAGTCTCCAGAGTCTCATCTCTCCTGTTTTGCCTCCGTTCTTTTTCTCTGCTGTCATTCACCTTGCTACGGGGTTCAGCACTGCAGACTGCAGATTTATAAACGCTCCAGTTCCAAGGCAAACAGAAGCTTACTTTGTATTTTATTACATGCCAAGAAATATGCATGCATTTCATTTTGAGCAAACATTGGTCATCATTTATAATATTTCAATAAGAAACACAGGTGAGAGATTAAGATTTAAGACACGGAAACCGTCGTTTGTTTGTGTAGCATCACTCATGCAGAGGGTTAATTTAGTGTTTTGCAGGGGGAAAAAAAAGATCAAACACAGAAAAAAAACAAAACAAGCAAAGCATCAAAACGATAAGACATTTGCATAGAAAACATCAACTTGACTTGACAACTTCTAAGCAAATAGAAAGCAATCATTTGAATTCCTTCAACATGTTTCTTCTCAATGGAAGCAATATCAATGTTTAGGAGTGACTCAGCCAGAGTCCACACTTCAATCTCATAGGGAGTCATTTGACAGACCTAAAGACACATAGAGCTCGTCACCAAAGATAAGTTAGCAAAATACCAGTGGAGACAATAGAAAAGCTGGTCAGTAATTAAGATAAGGCTCTGACTTCTCTAACAGCAGAACTATTATTCCATTGGTTACTGAGCTGGATCAAAATCAATTCAGATATGGCATTCTTTATTAAAATGTAAATAGTTTTTTTGTCATCATCAATACTCCTGTTACATTGTTCTTATCTATCGATAGATGTCTGTCTCATTTCCTTGATTGAATGGAAATTGCTCCCAAAACATCTCCGACCCGCGGAGACGTGGAGTCCTCCAGACGCCAGATCAAATTTTATCAGGCGTATTGTGCAGTTTTTGTCACGCAAACAGCACAACTTTTAATCACAAGGCCCTGGTGACGATGAGACGAGTGTTACTGGAGGAAAGGTGATGAATATTTTCAACATGTAATGGGGTGATTTTGATGCACCGTCTGTTTGACAGCAAGTTGTAATGTTTTCTTGCCTGAGCCAAGTTATTTACAGGGTTAACTTTACACACCACGCAGACCACCAAAGCAGTCTGAGTTCCTAATCTGCATGCGGTGTACTGAAAAACAAGTGTTGGCCTAATGTGGCCAAGTAATTTAAAAAGTTGGTAGGGCATGTTTAATTTAAAATGAAATGCTAGCAGAATTTGGATCCACATTTTCGATGGCAAAATGGTAAAACAAAGTTAGATTTTAAATAAAAACACATTCAAATCCAGGTCAACAAGTGTTTGCATAACCTCTTAAAAAAGCTGATTCTTAAGCAATTCTCACCCCATCATTCCAGCCAGGGATAATTTTCTTCTAAGAGATAAATCAATATAAGAGTCGACCTTTTTAGCAGCATTTTTATTTTATTTTCAAATAGGAAAGTTCTTTTTCAAAGAGAAAAACTAATCACCACCTAAACTAGTAAGTTGTTCTGATTCCTTTGTTAGCAACAATTACAAGAACTGGCAATGAGTCTTTTTCTTGTCTGTGGAGGAGTTATCACCTTCTCTTTTTTGCATAATATTCAGATTTAAGTCTTTACTTTGACTAGGCCACTCCAAAATCTTCAATTTCCTTTCCTAGGCATACACAGGAGAACTTGTGGGTGTGTTTTGAATCATTGTAATAACTATGGCATATTTTCAGGTTTCAAAGCAGCCCCAAACCATCATACCAGCGCCACCGTGCTTGACAGTCATCAAGATTTTTCAGGGAAAATGTGTGAATAGACTGTGTGATGCATTAAGTCAGAAATGATTTTCACAACAGCTCCACATTAGTTGGGATTGTTTTTTCCCCCACAACCTTCAAAATAATTGAAAACTGATTTTTGCGTAACATTAAAATTAGTTTGGTGCAAAGCTAAAACATGCAAGGGTGAAAATACTTTTTCCCCAGCACTGCAGCTATGCTTTACTGCACCATCATGCATCATGTTGTGGGTTTTACCTCCTAAATATTTATTCATGTCTTTTACTACCTCCCTTTTTTTGGGTCTTTCCTCCTTGATAAGTAATACGCTGACCTTCTTTCCAGACCCGGGTGTGTTGGGGGACTCGCTTCCCCCCTTCCTATCACATCTAAAGCAAGAGGAAGAAATGGGGCAGACACTGCATACATTTATGTCGCTGGCATACACCCATAAATACACACAGGAAGTGACAGACAAGGGAGTCATGGCCACAAGGGATGGGAGGAGATGTGTGCCGATGAATTTCAGAGTGTGTGTATGAGAGGAAGATAGCTGACACCAATATGCTGCTCTATTTGTCTGTTCAAGCCAGTAAACATCACCTCATCTGACTTTAACACTGTTTTTTGCCTCAACACCCAGAGCATAATTATGACACGTTGTCCTGTGTGTTGCTTGCTGCCTTCAGCCGCCGCGTGCGTTTCCTCACGGCGCGCGCGCGTGGACACCGAGTCACACGGTGTCGAAGAGAACAAAGTGCAAACATAAACACAAACGTGTGCACGCAGACGCATGTCGAGCTCGTCTTTTCCATTGTGTTTGCTCACTGGCTTTGTTCCATCCATCACGCCATTACAGCCAGTCACTGCGGATTAGAGCCACGTCAACCTCAACAGAAAAATCAATGGTGAAATATATAAATAAGAACACAATTAAGCCAATCGGGTGGAGGGGAAGGCAACAAGTGGTCTGCGGAGGTGATGCGTCCAGCCAGCAGAGGGTGCTGATGAGCTGCTCAGCATTAGCTCTAAAAAGGGGGCTTTGGTGGTGTAAGATTTCCTTTGTTGGTTCCCCATCAGCCTCCCCATTCTTTCAGCTACAATGTGTGCACGATTGCAGAGAAATGTGCTTGTTCACTTTTTTTTTTTTTTACCCAAGCATAATGACCTCATCCTCCCTAACTGTTTTGTTTTATCTCGTCTCGAAACATTCAGTAGCTTAAAACAAAAACACAATCCCGTTTCTCACCATCGATCATCATGCAGAAGTCAAACGCACAGTTGGACCCTTCGGGCCTCCAGCAGCAATGATTCAGAAGCCCTGCCTGATCATGAATAAAAATGATTCATGTGTTCTGGAGCGGCTGGAAAGCAAAGCCGTTCCGGCCTTGGATCTCAGACGGACTGGGTTTCAAACCTAGAAAAAAAGGAAGGAAAAAATACGGGAAAGAAATGAGGAAAGTCAGAGATCGAGCATGAGACAGTTAGACAAACCAAGAAATGCACAAATGAGCACAGGAGACTAAAAATAGAGGTAGCGACTGGTGTAGAGGCAACTAGAGTGGCCTGAAAAGACGAGAAGTGGAAGAGCGGAAAAAAGAGAAAAATGCCACCAGCTGCTCCTGATTCCTCGGTGAAGGAGTTGAGTGGCATTTTTATGAAGAAAAGGCACGCAAGCCAGGACGCTGAACTGCACCCACTTCACGTCAGCACACACACACACACACACACACACACGGCTCTTTGGATGTGTGGAAGTGAAGAACTATGAGTAGTCACTCCCAAATGCTAATTCAAACCACATCTCCATTGCCTCCATTTGTCTGTGTTCTTGTTTATGGCTCTTGACAAGTCTCCTTTTTAAACCGAATCTCAAACGACCAAATGCGCGTGTTCGTTAAGTAACACCACGCCGCAGTGTTACTAATAGCGCTAATTAACAGGGTAAATTCTGCTAATTGAACTCGCTTATGCCCAAGCTCTCTCCTAGTCCTACTCCACCACTTCTCTTCCATTCTCCCAGGATTCCCCCGGACTTAAATTTGCATGCCGATTATATTACTGTTCAACAGACTCATTCGATCTTAGTTCTTTTCATCGTTTCAGTAAATTATTCCTCAACACATCCTAATCGGGTTTATTCACCTATTTTCAACTCCCTCTTTTTAAAGGCTTTATACCTCAGTATCATCCCCAGCTACTGCTCCCACGCATGCTTGAACACACACCTGCTTCTGTTTGAAGCCTGAAGGAGAGGGGGAGCAAAAAAAAGAGCAAGAGCAACAGCAGCATCAGCGGTCGCAGAAGAAGAGGAGGAAGAGGAAGAGGCACTGTTCAGATGAATGAGCAGAGTGTGCTGGGAAGGATGGGAACTGGGAGGGACAGCCATTAGCCACGCCAGCTGTTTCCCTTGCATATTAATACAAAGCGGGCGCGCAAACACACACGCATGCCAGCAAACACGCAGTCACATGCTGTGTAGGCAAAATCTGCCAGGACACAACATACTGACGGAAAATTCATGCAGCAGATTGAGGCCAAATCCCATTTCCTCCTGTTACACCTACAACTTGGCTCTTCATCCAGCATCACAAGGGGCAGTGCTTAAAATATCCATGTATGAAATAGGACACAATTTCAAGACGTCAGTACACTGTAAATTGTCAAAGAACATTTTAATGTAATGTTGCAAAAAATCTTCTGGATGAAACAATATTTTTTTGTTGCTTGTTAGAGATTATTTATATTACCATATCCCCTATGGCTAGACTTAATTTTTTTTGTGTTAGTGTTAATTTTTATTCAGAGAAATAGAATTTCTACTGAGTCAAAGTTATAATGTAAACTGTGTGTTTTAACAAAGTAATACGACGCCTTATCCTCAAAAAATACATTTTATAAGTGAAGGAGTCCCACAAGGTACCAGTTTAGGCCGCATGCTTTTTTGCATTGGTATACGCCTTTCTCCACACTAGCGTTTTTTTGTTGCATTTGCAATTTTCATGCAAATGGAAATATTGCACATGAGCTTTGGTGATAAATTGCACAAATATTTTTAAATGCAGTTTGTGATATATTTGTGTGGAAGGTAACTAGACGAAGCAAAAGTCCCCGGAATCCCTGTCGGACTAGCCAGCCTTACATGCTCGACCCACAAAATGCTGCCACAACCCGAACACACGTTGAAAACAAAGCCTCAACGAGTTAATGAACGTCACTGCATTTTTATCATGTGCTCCCCAAGACAAAAACAGCTAAAACAATACCAAACAGTTTATGTAAAAAATACCATACAAAAAACGAAGTAGGGTAAGATCCTCAAGGAGCTAAAAGTGAGTGCACAGTTACTGCTATTGTCATTTCAATGTGTCTAAACTAAAATGGTCATTTTAGAGCTATTTGCAGCTCAGCTCTTATTAGGCAGAAGGAATTAACCCCTCAATCAAGCAAAGTCTTTCAGTGAGTCTCTTAAAAATGATGAAGGTTTTTTAAGCACTTATCCTTGAAGTGCTTTTCACAAACAACGAGGACCTTCCATACTGATGTGGGAACATTTCCAAGAAATATAAAATTTAGCTAACCAGTCACTTGGAAGAGGCTGATGCTGAAGGACGGCATTCAGGACATTTGTAGCCTCAGCTTCCTTGAACGCTTTTAGCTGGAACTCCATGTCCTTGCTTAGCAGTTCCACAGCAAATACTGACACTGTTGGAAGAAATGTAATAGGGAATAGAGAAAACTGAAAGGATTGAAAATTATACCCAAACAGAATGTAAATTTATCTACCCAGCACTAATAGAGACTGAATTGAAATTTTCTGCTCTCCTGGAGACTCCAAGTGCACAACAAAATATATTTAAGGGCTAAAAAAGTGGATTTTGCATGATATGTCACCTTTGACCTCAATCGCAGTAACATGAACATATAGGTGAGTAAAAGAAAACAAACTCTTCACATGGAGATATAAAGATACAAGATGTGACTGCTGCCCACAGACATTCACACAGATCATCCCAGCAGTCTCCTGCATGAAAACCAGATGTGTTAGATTTGCAATGCTGAGACACCCCGCTTAGACTCAGAACAGATACAGTGGGGCACACACACACATACAGCCGAGCAATGAAGACAAGCGTGGAAATCAGACATCTGAGCTATATATATATATATATATATATATATATATATAGATGTGTGTGCAAACAGAAACCTCGAGAACACACTCACATGAGACACATGCTGAGCAGATACATGCCTAGATGCAGATACATGCCTAGATCCAGCAGTGAGTCTGTGTGCACACAGACTCACTGCTGGAGTCAAAGAGGAGGAAGAAAGAAAACAGTGTGTGGTGTGATGGGAAGAGAGGGAGGATGAGAGACAAAGGAGAAGGAAGGAGGCGCTGATTGAGGCTGTGGCTCAAACGATTCCCCGAGTGAGCACTATGTGCTAAAAAGTGGATAAAATGCAGAATTGGCTCTCCTGTTTCCCCCCCCTCGCTGTTGTGTTTTTTGTTTCACTAGAAAGGACAAACATCGTCACATCCCCGAAAACTTTTCATTAGTGCACCAAACTATCTGCTGCAGTCTAATGCTGACTCCGACAGAACATCTGTGGGCACTCGTGGATCAGATCGCTTTATACAGCGAGATATTTCTGATTCCCTTTTCTCATCACGTTTATTCTTGGGAGTTTAGAAATGACTTTTGTACAGATGTCTAAAAGAAGCCTTACTGCATCCTTCATCACAGCCACAAAGTTGATATAGCACTGCTCTAACATGATTTGATCAGAAACTAAACAGGACGACCTTGAGGGAAAGAAAAATTGACTATCTAGTTTTAGACCAGATTAGTTCTAGAAATCTCTTAATCTTCAAAATAGCAGGCATTGAAATATTTTTTAAAAAAAAATTAATATTAGCTTACGTAAGACCTAGAAAATGGATTATAATGCAGAAATGCTGACTTGGAAATTGAAATATAGAGGCACTGAGCAATGAATTTATGCCAAAATAAAAGTACAATATTCATTCATGTAAAGGAAAAGTTAAATGGAAGGAAACTGTATAGTAAAGGTGCAACTTGCAACATACATCATATAGCCTTGAGACACTCATTTAAGACTATGGAAATTCACGAGATGATGCCTCAGTAATGATCTGGAGAAAACAATTTACAGTAGATCACCACCTATTTGTGGTTCAGGATGTACAAATTCACCTTTGCAGATTCTTCTATGGTACATAGCTACAAATAATTTGTGTAAAATCTGCCTATTCACAGACTGAAAGAAAATACTGCTTAGGAGACAGAAATATTGTCATGAAATGCAGTAGTGGTGAGGCAGGCACATTGGACCCAGGTTGATGTGAAAGAAATTATGGTTTTAATGATGAAAGTACAAAATCCAAAGTCCAGGCAGCACAGAATGAGCGGAAGGGTAAGAGCTCATAACTGGTAGCACAATAGACATTTGACGGCAGATTTGACAGCAGACAAGATGAGGACCCAACCAAGAACAAGGAACACAGGTGGGTTTAAATACACAAGGAGACAATCAGGGGAAACAAGGAACAGGTGTAACTAATCAAGGGGTTGACAGGACAACACAGAGACTCTACAGAACACAGAAACCTAAATAAACACACAGAAACCCAAATCCCTACAAATATATCAGTACACTCCAACTTGGCCTGCCATTGGGTGGCATTTGCTAAGCAGCCAATCCAGGAGCGTCATTCATTTTCCTTGGCACTGACTGGCTGTACCCCCAAGAGCAGAGATGAGGAACAGTGTATACTGTATATTAGACAGGTTCCCACTGTGCGTATAAATGTATATTTAGGTATATTTGGTGTCTGAGCTAATAAAAAAGGCAGTTATACATTCAGAGTATCTTTAAAGTACCAATGAATTTCAGATGTTTATTGATGCTGTTGTAAGGTTAGTTGGCCTAAGGTGAATATAAATGAGTGTAGACATTTTCATGACAAACACAATAGTGGATAATGCAAGACAGATATAAAAGCTTTGGAAATGCTTTTGAATCTTTTGAATGAATGCATAAAAATCAAGCATTCACAAATCTGATAAATCAACAGCTGAAACCTTGTTTTTGTCCAATAAGGGAATAGAGATGGGGAAAAAATGGCATTAGGCTAGGCATCACATAACAGAAAACATCAGGTCTACAGAGACTGTGCACCCTAATGGCATCAACAACGAACAAGAAAAACACCCAGATAAAAGGCAAAAATTGGTAGACAGATAGAGGGGATAACACAATGTCATCGTACCTCAGACAAAAGCAGATAGGCTTATGAAACAATGGACAAAAAAAAAAAGATGAGATGGAGAAAATCATTCTATGAGCACGGTTTCAGAAACTGAAAGTTTGTTCAGTGACAGATGCTTGCAATACACACACATCCTGGAGAATGTAATAAGTGTTGTGACACAAGCACTGAAAGACTGAGACAGGGAAAGGGACAATCGTTATGTTGACAACACACACACACACACACACGTCTCTAGTGTTAGCTTGACTTATGAAATCCTAACTGTGGCTCAACACCGCAATATTGTCTGAAAATGTCAAGGCTTAGATGGGAGCCCCGCTGGGACAAAATGTACTGTCAACACACACGGGGGCTCAATCTGTTCTCACAGAGACATACGGCTTTCATTTTTCACATTATATACTGAGAGCAATTGTTTTCCACAAACCCTTGATGTGCAACACAACATAAATGATAAACAAAAATAGAAAAAAAAAGTTCATGATTTGTGACCGCAACAAATCTATTTTCATAAATATTTAGTGTTAGAAAGTGTATTGTACCTTTTCGTTGGAAAAGGGATTAGGTCATTGTTATACTTTTATAGAGTTGTTTACATTCAAGATTTGTGTAGTTTTTATTAGCAGCCAGAAACTGTTTGCAAGCAGAACGTTCCAAGAGTTATTCTAGGTTTTTTTTATTCCCCTTTCTTTTCTTTAACAAGCAAGTTATCTTATACACTGGTAGTGTATAAGTGTTACTGTTCCATATAGGCATAATCTCCAGTTCATCTCCAACTAAGTCAAAGATAGCTATCACAGGATCAAGCTTCTATGTTTTGCCAGCAATTACAGGAAGTGATTGAAAAATTGAAGATCAAAAGCCATGCAAGGATGGACATGACCAGAATATCTGAAATATCTGAATTACCTCTTCAGTGCAGTCAAGCTCTCCAGAGTCTTGCTAATGACCTGATTATTTGACTTAGGTGTGTTGAAGCAAAATGGGATCTAAAAGCTGCAGTACAATGGCTCTTGAAGCCTGGATTTGGGGATTTCACATTAGGATATTGTTGAGATGATTAGAATAATGCCTGACCTGATATTTTTAAGTTGCTAAAGATTTACAGTGTTTCACAGTATTGTCAAAATTTTGGTGTGGTAAGTAATTCTGTGACTTATGACTTTTGTGACTCTTACTATGAGATAGTGACTCAAGCTAATGGCTTACACACAGCTGCTGGTTATCCACAAATGGATAACAGCGTTTAGTTAAAATCCACAGATCTCTTATGGTGCTTCAAAGTGAGTAAAATGTTATGTCTGTCAAAAGATGTGCTGCAGCACAGCATTCACCTTCAGAGTCAAGCTAGTAGCTACTTTTAGTCCAGCTAGCAGCTACCTTAAGTAGCTATTAGCTTGACTCAGCTAGTCAGAGTCAAGCTAATAGCTACCTAAAGTAAAGCTATTGGCTTATCTGACTTACTAAGGGATAGCCAGAGTGATTCTAATACCTCCCGACAGTCAAGCTATCAACTGGTCAGAAGTTAAGCTAACAGCTTGTCACAGCAGGTACAGTTCCAGATGTAATTTCTTCAATTACTTGACAACTTCAAAATTTTCATGGATGTTGGTAGGATTCTTTATTAGTCTATATACTATTGTCATGTGTGAACATGCTATAGGTGTCTGTAATAATTTACTGTAATAATCTGTTGATTGAGTGATCCAGATCAAGCGTTTGTTAGCTAAACATTAAGGTTTTCTATTCATAGGGTAATTTGCAAACCCAGTCCTGTGTTGGACCTTTTTAAAAATCATTGGGTGAAATAAATGGTTATTAGTCAGGCTTTTTCTTAATGTTCTGACATGATAGTGAGGTAATTTGGTCTGTGCATTTGGGCAGTGTTTCCAGTGCTGCTGGTTTTCTCCAGCAGCACTGGAAAACTGGAGTTTCACATCCCAGGGCTGAGTGCACACAACATCTCACACAGAACCACACATAAAAAAATCTAAACACTATCCCTTTAAAACGTTTTAGGTGCAAAATATTTAATGATAGGTTCACCAAGGAACTAAAAATAAGGACGTAAGTATACAATTTATTGTATTTCCCATTGGTTTGTATATTTTCCCTTAGAGAAAAAGTAAACTCTGATGCCGTACTTTAAACTTTGCCTGTGCATAATGACTTTGCACTCTTGTAATTAACCCTCCCTGCTCTAAGAAACAGTTAAAGGGTACACACAAAAATAGTCCAAGAATCTCTGCAGTTTGCTTCAGGTTATTTTCTTCTCTGTTATGTTTTCCAAGCATCAGTGAGTTGGCTTTAAGACTTTATAATCTGTCCCCGTATACCCATAAAACCTCACGTTCCAGAGCAATTTCCTGCGGAGATTATGTTCTAGCTGCTGACACAACACGCTGTAGCTGACTGAGACAGAGAAAGCTGTATTCCTGAGAAGTTAATACCTTCACCTGGACACATATAAAAGTTCAAAATCTTACGTATTGTTTTTTTTTTCTCCTTACATTCTTGATGTGAGAAACTCATCACCGTGGTGTTCTGCCTCCACCTCAACCGACCATGTGAATTTTGTCCTTCATCCAAGAGAAATCCTAATTCTCGTGCTTCAGTTCAAAGACGTCAGGTGTGGAGAAAGCAGCATGCTGGATCTGACAGCAGTGATTGCTGATAGCTGAAACTCTGCAGGGGTTTGGGGGGGAGTTTCAGGTAACAGGCCTTACAGTCAGCAAACAGGCAGCATACAAATCTTGATTCTGCACTTTAATTAGAGTTGCCTATATTTCTCTGCTGTGCTTCACACTAATTAGACAGAAGTGGTCTGTCGCGAGATAAACGTTCCCATGTGGCCCGCTCATTTTGACTTTTATCAAAACAACCCACACAAACACACAATGAGGGAAAAACAGCAGCTGGTGTGTGGATCCATGAGTGTGAACACGTGTGAGCAGGACAGACAGCTGCGTACAAGTATGTACGCAGAAGTAGATGTTAATTATGACGTGCTGTTTTTATAAAAAGCTACAAAAGAGAAATAAAATCCACAAGCAGACCTCAATTTCCTGCAGAAGAGGGGATAGTAAAGTGACTTTACAGGTCCTTACAGCAGGGAGGTGTGACAAGCCGGGCACATGACGCCAGGCTCGTAAGTCTCACCGCGGCGCTGCCACAGCCGCCAGCCTCAAACCTGTACCTTCCTGCCCACTTCAGCAGCAGCCACAGGACCGCGCCCTGTACTGAGCCACTGGTTATAGACGGGGAGGTGAGTGGAAAATGTTTCACTTCTCTCCCCCAATTGTGACTCTCAGCTCGTAAAGCCGTGCGGTGTGGCAAGCGCAACACTGCTCACAGAAATGGAACTGGCACCAAGATTTTATTTGCCCTCAAATTGATGCAAGATGCAAATTCCTCCTTGGTGACAATGCAGATGTGGACTACTGTTATTCATTAAGAGGGAGTATTAGTTGAGCCCAGAGTGAAGGCACAAAGGATATTAACATTGGTTTCCTTTTCCGTGGGGTTTTAATCCCCCACCTTCACCCCGTCTTCTCCATTCCATGCAATTCCTTCTCCCCTCCTAACCTCTCCGTCTGCCAGTTTCACTTCACTCGACCTCTGCCCCGTCAGGTTTACCAAACCGACCGCAGGGTCCTTGGTGTCAAACGGCGTCTGTGAAAACACTGTTGTTCAGATAAGGTGAGGCCATCACTGGGCCAACACTGAAGACAGGATTCAGATGTAGCAAACCGCAACAGAACTCTAGCAGGGTGCTAATGTGGGCGGAGAAAATGAGATAAGCCCAGTCAAGTGGCAACACTGTGGCTCAACTGATTTAATGTTGGGAAAACACTGCAGGGAGATAAGAGGAAGTACCACACATTACCACTGTGCTTATGTCCGAGCCACGGATAACAAGATGCTGCTGGTTGAAAGATAAGACGGAGCTTGTTATTGGGCAAACAGGGCTCGAGTCTGTAAATGTAGAACAGCATTCAGAGCAATCAGTGCAACTGTGGGTGGGCCACTTAGCAATCGGCATCTTCAGGTTGCGGTTTTAAGATAAGTTTTTACAAATCAATCAATGGGAATATAACAATCAGGTATAACATTATGACCACTGATAGGCAAAGAGTTTAACATGGATTATTTCTACCTAATGCCATTTGTTAGTGGGTGGGATATATGAGACAAGATGTTTACATTTTGTGATCAAAGTTTGTATTTTTTGAAATAGGAAAACTTAGCAAATATTAAGTAAATTTAAATTGACTCAAGACGACTGCACATTTCTAAAGCTACTAATAGAGTCAAAGGGAAAGCAGATTTGCTCAGTGAAGATGAAAAAACTGTTACTGACCTTATAGTGTGTCCAATGAATGTTCTGCACATTTTAGCTCCAAACAAACAAGTGGACATCCATAATGCTGCAATTGTGGCCTCTTTAGGTACAGTTATAGTTGCTGTCTTCTTGTCAAATGGACTGAATTAAGTGACAGCGTTACCAGTCATATCCTGGGGTTTTGGGTTGCAGTTTTAACTCTGTTTTAATTGACTTTTCTTATCGGTGATTAGCCTTAGTGTCTGTCTTTACTTTTGATCAGTCTTTGGTTAATTGTTATTTATTTATTTAGCTTAGATTTGTTGTTTAGCTGTTTATTTTATTCCTTCAGATTTACGTTTTGTCTGTTACCCCAGTTTATTTACTCTTCGTTACTCTTCTTTACCATGTCTCACCTGTTGAGCATCTAACAATCAAGTTCAAAGTATTTAACTACCTCTTTTTCACTCACTCCTCGCTGGTTCCTTTTGTTTGCCCCATGTTTCCCGGACTCTATTTACTCCATAACTCCCTGTTTTTTTTGTAGGTTATTTTACAAAAATGTGTACATTTATGTACCATACCTCCTGGATTCCAGCATTTTGGTTCTCCCTCGTGCACACAAATCATATTACCGCTGTGATACAATACACCGAAACTGCATTTTTGCAAGGTGTCCAGGTCTCTCGTGATCTCACCCATCAATGGGACCGATGATGAGCTAAAGACAGGGTCATAGGTCTCCACGGATCCCTGACATATGAGGAGCAAAGGCCAGCCTGGTCCAGGCCAGCAGACAAACTGCTTACATGTGAGGCTCCATAGATCAATCAGAGCAGCCATACTGCAAATTTTAGATGCGTCCCTTTTCCTACACATTTCAATTACACATTGAAACTGCCTACAGAGCTATACTAATGAGCTAATAATGGAGCCAGGTGGTCTGAAATAGAGTCACTTAGAAGTGACAGAAGATTTTCCCTTGAGCAACTTTAGGAACACTGACCTGAACATTGTTGCACACCTTCTACATCCTTTCATTGAAATCCCATTTCCTGCATTGGGATAATACACTCTATCAAAAACCATAAATAGTTTACGAATTTAGAACCACAATAGCAAACACAACCAAATTGAAGTGTTGACATCAAACTCATCTGTGGAACAACTGTTGGACAAACTAGTGCTTTCTATGGAAGCCGCCCACACAGCTTACTTAACTGTATATTTTTTAATTTTTTACCAGCATTCATAAAACAAGACTGCTCTCCTTATAAAAACAAGCCAATGTGTTGGTAATTCATCTGATGTGGCTTTGCAGGAGTTTCTACTGTTCATAAATATCCATGTTTTCTCTTTGCCTAAATGATGATCTATTGTGAGCGCTCCCTTCTTGACAGGTTGATTATGCTGCAGGACTCTGACAAGCTGCAACAAAATGACAGATATGGAGGACTGAGTGGATAAATATGGAGCATCAAGGGGTTATGGGAGGAAATCCATAAGTCATTTCAAGTTTTGCCCAAAATTATTCCTACCCCTGGCAGATTAAGGTGCAATTTAATCTTCTAATTTACCAAAACATGAATCTTCTGACAGAGAGGAAAGTTAACATTTTGGAACAACCCTGAGAGAATCCTCATTTAAATCTAATAGAAAATTTATGAAGGCAGCTAGAGATTAGAGTGATGGCAAAAAGGCCTGAGATGATTCGATTTCTTGACTTTTAGACTGAAACAGGATGAATGAAAATTATTTGAAATTTAAACGTTCCAACAGGTAGTTTGGAAATGATGTCAGGAAACTGGCTATTCTGTCCAACCACCACAAGCGTCTCCTAGCAAGAGTCACAAAAGTCATAAGTCACTGATGAATAAAGACTCAACTATTTTACTAACAACCCAGATGAGTCTGGCATTAAAAAGAGAATTGTGTGGAAAAGCAACTTATGACCACAGTGAAGGATGTGTGATACTACGGGTTGTTTCCTACATACATCCCAATTTGCGTTATAGACCATAGCTGCAAGTGCCACGTGAATCGCCCTGTCTCCACCCATATTTATATATGCAAATGAGTACAAATACAATGTAGGCTTCCACACTTCGTCCAAATAACCATGGCAAAGGCATAGACATCTTGGTGTCTAGTTGGAGGCTAAAAGAAAAATGTAATGTTGCAGTCATTCCTCTGGTATTAAGAAGTACAAATAAGTGGCAGAAGGTGGCCTTAAGGTGGCAGAATAAAAATTCAGAGCCTTGGCTGACATCAAGGTGGATGTAAAGAAGACAGTTGCTGCACATTGACAGTGTTTCAGCCACAGGTGGAGCCGCAGGGTTGCCAGAGCTGACTCCACATGAAGAATGAGTTGCTGCTGTAATCAAGGAGACAATGCTCTCTGGCATCCTGCAAGCACAAAGGTGAATTTGACATGCTTGGTATTTAAGATAATATGGATGTTTCAATTAAAATGCTTTAATTACACTATACCTAGACAATTTATTATATTGTGACAGCAGATTGGACACAGAGTTATTTAAGTTGACATTTATTGGCAGAACAAGTGGAAACTAGGGATTGCAGCACCAGAGACACCAGACCTGGTTCTTAACCCAGAAGCCACAGCAGCTATGAGCAACAGGAAGTGCTTGGATCACAGGCAGTGACAGAAGCACATCAGTCCAGCCGAGTGCTCACCAATCCTTCCTGCAATCACAGGACAGCAACAAAGACCCATGTTGTGCTAGCTTACAGGCACACCACGAATATTTACCACATTATTCAGTCAGTAGCATGCCAGCACAATGCTGCATGCCTTCTGTAGAGTGTGAAGCAGGGTACCACCATTGCTGCTCAGGCAGCGCCATCAGCCTTTGAGCTGCCCCATGGTGCGTTCAACAACGAACAAGCATTCGTTGTTGGATAACAACGAACATCCATACGTAGCAAAACGGAACCCTTAATCCTTGATCAACTGAGGATGATTACATCAAAAGGATGAGAATTAAATGACTGTAATGATACAAATATGCCTCCAATATTTTTAGTGGTGCTATTTCATAAATGAGTTGCACATTTATTGAATAAAATTGCTTTCCATTCACAAAACCAAATTCATTTACAGACGGTACCCACATAATAATGCAAGTGTAGTTGAAAAGGTTCGATTACCTTTGGAAATCGGCTCCTTGCTGCAACTTATAATTTGGCGTTTGGAATGAGATCGTCCCAAATGGCTGGCAAGGCACGACGAGGGGATGATTGTGAAATACCAGACCTGTCAACCAGTTCCTTCTGAAAAGCTCCAGTTGCAAGAAACTCCATCATAAAAAGAACTTGAACTGGCAGCGACAACACACAGTTCTTCCTACTCTTCCTTCAACGCTGGGGCCAGTTCCATGCAGAGCTCCAAAAGAATTGCCCTTGGCAGTCTAAACCAGCTGATATGCCACTTATCATCATGTATCAGCAGGTCAGAGTGATCTATGAACACACACGCCCTCCAAATTCTTCCAACAGTGCCAAAACTTTCATTGTTCTTCAAATGTATGCAGCTATTCATGTACATGTGGTTGTCTACACCTTATCCACGTTAGAAATCACCTTACCTGACTTGTTTCAAAACTAATCTGCGGCTATATTGATTTGTCCACGCAGACTCACGTCAAGTCACAACTTTTGCGCGTAATAAACATTTTTGGATGCTGAACCAACTTGTGTGTGAAACATTGCAACACACAGCGTTTTTCGTACAGATGCCCAGTTTATACATATGCATGGTACCACGACCTCTTTGCAACACCAAAAGTTTAAAAACAAAAATCTAATGACCTCTGACAGACTAATGAAAATAAAGCCTAAGTGGGTTTTTTTCATCAGAATAATAATCCAAAACATATGGCCAAATAATAGACCTAAATCCTTTAGAAAACTTGTGGAGTGACGGTGAGAGACAACATAAAGATTGTGCACAGAGGAATGTCCCTTTGTCTGTATACTCCAAATTTATGAAAGGCTGCAGAATAATTGCTGTCCTGTTGACAAAGGGGGATTTAACAAAGTATTAACAGCAGGGGTGCCAATAATTAGGGCTCCCTTGAATTTGCAAAAAAATTTCTTAAGGTGAGATTTTTTTTCTTCCCAGTTGAACAAATGTACTCAAGTGATTTTTTTTTCCTTTGAGTTTAAGCTACTCTAACAAAAGAGGAATTTGAAAGGCTTTTAGCACATCTATGTCTGGAGTGGGTCATTAAATGTGGAGTACGCCATAAATTAACCCTCTTTTTTTCCACTTATTCAGCTATTTTAATTCCTTTTAGGTAAGCGTTGCCATATTTTACACCAAAATCAAAGCCGAAGTAGAAATAAATCTTAAAGCTCTGTGTGTATCGACACCATCCACCCCCTCATCCTACCTCCACATGAACATTTTATTCTAACTAAGTGGCAGTTATCGTATGAATCCTGCTCTAGAGTAGGTTATCCTTCAAACTCCCATTATACCAAAAAATAAAAATAAAAAATGCAGGAAATGATCTGAGATTCTGGGATGGGCTGAAATGTATTTCTGTATTTATCTACCTAAACTAGTCTCTCTATTCTCAGCAGCAAGAAAGGGGTTGTCATGGTCTGAGTTTGTCTCTGGTTATTTTAGTTAATTTTATCATTGTGTTGTCTCATTTACCTTTATTGTCCCAGCTGTTTCCTGTTCCCTGATTGCCACCCCATGTGTATTCAGTTCACCTGCGCCTCCTATGTGCGGTTGGATCCTCTTGTTTCTCCCTGATTGTCTGCTGAGTTTTTTAGCACGCTGCTGTATAGCTGCAGTTTTGTTTTGACCATTAAAAGGACATGTTTTCCAATTCACTTAGTTGTCTGCACTGTCTTTCTCTCCATCCCATTCAACACAAGGGTTCAACTTCCTGATTTAAAAAAGCAAAATGCAATTTGATATTCACATATTGTTGAATATCAAACATTAAATTATGTTTTGAAATATTTGGAGAAAAAAAGCAATCTGAACAAACCTGACTCAATGTAAAAAAGTTTCCAGTCCTCAGAACCTATTAACTAATTGTCAACTCATACATGTAAAATGTTTCAATTCAGCAACATAGGAGCATGTTAAGAAAGGTATTTAATCCATGCTTTGACTAGGCCACTCTACAACGTTTAGTTTTTGTAGTCAGTAAGAGAGGTTTTAAAAGTTAGAAATGGATTTAAATCATTTTCCACACAGATTTATTTTCACGTGTTCCCGATTTTTTTTTTTTTTTTTTTCACAATTTCGGGCCCAATGTGTTGTTTTCATATTTTTTAAATCTACTTCATTGTGTCAGACAGGTTTTAATAAAATGATGCTTTTATTCTACCGGTGAGGCAGTCACCTGACCCAAAGTTGTGGTTAACCAAAGTTAATTCTTTGTTTTCATGAAACAAAAAATGGCATTTATCACCATAATAAATTTTAAAAAATTGCTTGAAAACTGTTAACTTTGTTTCAGCGGCAGATTAACCTTGGGTTGACGATACAAAAGAAACTAAAATAGCAATAAATCTATTAGGTCAAATAGTTTTCGCCAAAATGATAAAAAACTTTTTTTTAAAAACTGATTTATTTAATATTAAAGGCACTCTTTATGAGTTAATAAAGTCTAAGAATTTAGGTTATTTGTCACCATATTTGGCTTCTTTGTGAAAGATTACAGCCCTGATACCATTTCTAACATGATCCTGAATTATTACTCTATTCCTTTTCTTCTGAAATACCAGACAAGCTACTACGCTGACTTCTCTTGAAATTGAAATAAAAATATTCTTCAGAGCTGCCATTGGGGAAAAGAAATAATATCATCGCAAAGAGGAACAAACAGAAGGAATCCTGTGTCATTTTCTCCAGGTTTACAAACCCATCGTGGCTCCGGGCGATCCCCTTTAAAAAGCACAAAAAGGAAAATAAAAAAGATGTCCCACTCTTTCATTCTGAATAAGGAGGCTCCAACAGGTTTCTGTCACTGGGATGAAAAACCAGAGCCCAGACACTCTGTGCTCTCAAATAGAGAGCCCTTTTAAATCCTCTGACAATGAGCGGGACAGATAAGGGGAGACACGCACAAACAGGAGAGAAGGATAGAAAGGTGCAAAATGGAGAGGATAACGAACGAGTGCGCCACCGAGAGAGAGGGCCTTAATGATGTCGGTCTGATAAGTCTGAAATGAGGGGGAAATTGAAATGAGTGCAGCGACAATGGTGGTCGGCCAGGAGAGCCAATAGGAGCTGCAGCTTTCATTCGCTTGGCTGGAGGAGAGATGAGAAAGAAATGAGGAAAAGAAGAAGTGTGGGAACTTGTAAACAGACCAAATTACTATTAAAAACACACACAGGTAGTGAAGAGGGTGAGGAAGTTTGGAAGTCAATTTCCACCTCTTTAGAGAAAGTAACTGGCTTAAAATTGTGACTTGAAATGATGGGAATCAAAATAGTTTTTATGAGATTTAAAGACTCTAATTATGAGATCTGATGTCTAAGGCTGCGCTCACACAGCAGGCACACAACCCACATCCAGCTTTTTCACTGCAGTCTGAACCGCCCAATTCTGATCTTTTCACCCACCAAAAAATATGATCCGTGCCACTTCCGTATTCAGATACATATCAGAATGTTTTCAAATCATCTGCAGTCTGAACGGTCACGCCGCATTTGATCCAACTTTTATGTCACTGATGTGAGACAGGCGTCATAAATCTGCAGCAGAAAAAGCCAGAGGTGGTAAATCAGGACATAAACAATGGCTGAAAATGATGATGATGAACTTATGAAGAAGTCTGTGTCTCTGGAGCGCATCACATCACAAGCCCACCACTCATAGCTCTGACTAGACAGCCAGACTTCTCTGCAGAAGGTGCAGTCAATGCTCCACAAAAGGCCGTTGCTATTCAGCTGTGATTTCTTTTTACTAGCGTCCATCGTCTTGCTATGATCTTTTGACAATACTGTCAGCTGCAATTGCTGAATATTTTTTAAAATCAATCCTATGGATATGTGGGCCGCTTTGGGAGTGTTCACACAGAAGTCCCCCGGGGGGTTTGGGTTTAATTATTAACTGCAATTGCTATTACAATTGGTTTTGAATCAACCTTTATGGTCGGTATGAATTGTCTACATAAATCTAACTGTAAATTTAATGCTCAAGAACCTCAAGACAGTTGTTGAGAAATAAACCGAGAAGAAATCACTTCAGAATTTTTGGTTTAAAAATTATATTCAAAATCATAAATATGAATTTGTTTGTCAATATAAAAAATAAACTCATATTTCTATTCTATTCACATTTCATGAATAGACTTTCAAAGTCATAATTTTGAGAAGTATCATATGTGTTTCTAAAAGAAAAACGTGATTTTTTCATAATTATTCATTTGGAAGGGCTGAACTTTATCCTGCTGGCTTAATCAATCTGAAACTCATGTGTGACTTTAAATCTCATTCATCTAAATTTGAAAATCACCATTTTAATTTTGAAAGCAAAAATTAAGATTAAAAGTTATAATTATGAGATCTGAAGTCAAACTCATCCTTACATTTATAATTTCGTATTTATTAGATCCAATCGTAATTTTGACTTATTCTCAAAATTAGGATTGAAATTCTGATTGAGTTTCAAAGTCATAGTTTTTCATATTCATGATTATTTGAATATATAATTAGGAGCTCTATTGTCATAATTGTGAGTTTTAGATTATATTAATTAGATACAAAGTGATGACTAAAACATTTATATTCACACTTTTGACTTTCTGAATTCTAAATATGAGATTTAAAATCCTACTAACAAAATTTTAATTGATAATAATGAGATCAAAAGTATTTTTCATTAGTTTCAGTCAAAATCTACATTTTAGATTCAGAATTTTGACATTCCAAGTTATAAATTTTACTAAAGTGAAAATGATGACTTTGAAACTCATAATTATGTCTCAGGAGAACATAATTAGAATTTAAAACTCAAAATTATGACATTGTGACTTTGTTAAAGTTGAAATTAGGACTATTTATCTTATAATAAGAACATGATAATGTCGACTCATGACTTACAAAGTAAAACTAATGACATACCAAGTGCCATTTTTAAAGTGGGAAATGGGGCTCTGTATGAAGGAGAGGGAAAAAAGTGGAACGGAAAGAAAAACGGAGACCTTCGGGGCGAGACAAAGCGAGACCAGGAGCCAAGTTCGAGCCAAAGTCAATTGAACAACTAATGTGAATCGATTTGTTGCCTCTGCTTTTGCTCTTTTGGGAGCGAGTGACATTTTAAAGGCATATTTCACTATTGGGAGGAGGCGGAGCTGTTTGCCTGGCAACCGAGCACGCTGACAGCCTGCTGACAGCTGGACAGAGCCCGCTGAATAGGAGAAATACTGCAAATGGCCTGGATGTGCTCGGGAATCCATTGTGTGTCCGGGCGGGCGAAGTGTGTGCATATGCGCGTCGGATCACACAAACACGGTGGAAGTTTGGAGGAGTAGACATTTAAAGTCTTGGATAATGTTCTATGCTCTAAATGCTGCAAATGACCTTCTGGCTCCCTGCACATGCACATGTAGATCAGATGCAGGATTGGTTTCCAGATGTTTGCTCATTGTGTGTTTGTGCACATACACGCACGCGAGGGCAAGTGTGAGCAACGGGAATAATTCATGGCAGCAAGCGAGTGAGAGAAATATTGTGGCCATCAGCGGCCAGCCTGGAGTTCTGCCAGCGCTGGGCCGGCATTAATAATTAAAAACTTTTTTACCGTCTCCTGCTGGCTGTTCCCCCTAAAGGAGACACTCGGAACAATTACGCAGAAACACACACTGAAGATGGTTGTGCTATGGAAAGGTCATCACCGAGCAAGACTGGAAAACATCTATAAAAGTTGTCTTTACGACTTTGTTTCTCCATCCTCGTTTGGTTTATTGGGTAATTTAACTCCTTTATTCTATTTGTGCAACAGATCTAAAGTGTTTAGTCTGGTTTCTCCTCTGCCAATCATTGTTTCTTTTGGTTTTGGATGATAAAAAAAAGAGAGAAAGCGATGTCTAAAGTATTTAGACTTATTGTAGGTCTGAAAGCAGGATGCCAGGATAAATAATTGAATCAGAGAAGTCTTAAAGGACCTCATCTCTCAGCATCCTTTGGTCCAAATCCAGAGAGTCTAGTAATCTACTTTTCATGGTATATGTAATCCTCGGGAAAGTCTTTCAAGCAGCGTGCTCTGCAAAGGAGTGGATCAAAACAAACAAAACCAACATAGCTGCTGAGCTGCGTGGCCGTGCTCCAACCCAAAGGAGTCGTCCTTAAGCCCAAATGGCTGGCCAAGTATCTCCAGCGGGCCAATCCTTGGTTTATTGGAAACACTGATGACTAGCGAGGGAAATCAGGCATTAATTGCATCTTACCAGATCTCATCCTCGCACATAATCGTTATGGCGCATAATGGGTTTGGCATGCTTGGTTTTTGATATGAAGCTAATAAAACCGGGCAAAAAACCCATATTCATCTTAAAGACATAAATAAACAGCTTTTTTTATTGTTGCCTTGCTTCTCTGGTTTAGCGAGCTTCCAGACATGAATAAGACGATGGAGTCTGACATAATTCTATCTGGAAATAACGTGTGAGAAGTTTTATTTCTTGGCTTTATTGGTTTGTGCTCACATTTCAATCTCTGCTGTTTAGAAAATGTTCTCTAGTTAGCCTTTCTGAAAGATTCATTGAATTGTTCATTTATTATAAGCCTAGTGTGCAGGTGCATTTCAGCAAATTGGAATATCATTTAACAGTTAATTTATTTCAGTAATTCAATTTGAAAAGTAGGCTCATATATTATATTGGATTATGACTCTCTGTGATATATTTCAAGTGTTTATTCCTGTTTGATTATTATGGCTTACAGCTAATGAAAATCAAAAATCAAGTTTCTAAGAAAATTAGAAAAATAAAATATTTTTGAAAGGCATCCACATCTAGTTGAACATGTTGGCCAAAATATGTTGTAAGCATACTATTAACCTAAACGTCATTGTTAGAAAAATACTTCAAAAATTGTGTATCTTTATTGTATTTTCCCCTACCTTGGAAATGCATGTTGGGCCATGACACAGGTAAGCTATGATGGACTGGAGCCTTTAAAAATATATATGAAACATATCAAGGTTGTGGAGGCTGACGAAAGCAGCCCACAAAACATGTATTTTGGGGAAACTGCCTCAAAGTTTTTACGTGCCGCTGAAACAAACAAACAAATGTAATCGGCTGTTTACCAGATTAGCTCGAGCTAACACCATAGCAGGAGCTAACGCGAGATAAAAACAAATAGGAAGATAATGAAAGGACGTTTAAACTCACTGTGAGTGAAGCAACTTTTAAGTCTTTGTAACACACCATTCTAATCTGAGAAATTGTTTTGATAACGATGCTTACCGTAAACAGCTTGAGTTAGAAACCGTAGCGCTTTGCAGCATACGATGTGCTTTCTGGTTGGTGATAAGAAGCTGAAGTTGGCTTCCGGTTGTAACTCCCAATATGGGAACTGGCTATAATGATTCCATTATATTTTTCACTATCTTGAATATCTTTAATGCTCTCTACAATAAAAACTGAAATACTTAGTTACTTAAAGCTTGTTCTAGATCATTCTGCAGTAATTGCTCCTAGCTGTAGTGTGTCGTTCTGTTGACCTGCTTTTAACCATTCAGAAGCGAACTTCAGATTCGAGTTAGCATTTTCAAGTAAACATTAGCTTTTTGGGGTTTAGCTTTTTTACGCTTGTCATTTCTGCATTTTCTTCAACACATTCTACTGTGACTAAGTTTAGCATGAATTAGTTCAATGACAATGAGCTAAGAATGAGACCCTTGTTTACAGACAAAAAAAATGCAATTCTCAATTGTGGCTTAATATAAGCCCAGTTTTCATGGTGTCTTACCAGTGATTTTTGATAGGGGGAATCGAAGCTGGATACGTGGATTAAGACTTTTTCTGCAACAACTACAGCCCAACTCTCACCTTTTACCACATGATATAATCGTCCATATGTGGTTCCAAACAAAACATTAGCTGGTTATTCCAGCTAAAAATGGCTGAATTAAACTTTCCCTTGGTGATGAGTTCTACCACATAGGGATTTGTGGTGAGTCTTTAGGCCCTGTAGAGTAAAATAAAATAGTCCATGTGTACTAGAAATCTGATGATGATGCTTCAAGGGGTTTTCAACACATCTTTCTGGAAGGAAACCCTGGGTCAGGATTGCTTTTCCTTACTGGTCTTGGAATGTGTTGAGATCCCCTGGGATGTCCTGGAGATTGTCCTTGGAGAAAACTGCCTTGGTTTCTCTTTTTGACCTGCTGCTTCTCTGACCCGACCTCAGATAAGAGCTTGAAATCAGATTGATTAATCAAATTCCAGCTCTGTTCTTCACCGGGTGGTTGTTTGTATTTTAAGTCTGTCTGCCTACATCATTAAGAGATTTTTGAGTTTTTATATAAATTTAGAGAAACATCAAGGATTCGCTGAAGCTTTATCAACTTTGTGGAGCAAAACAATGTCTAGGAAATTCAGTGGTCGATAAAAGAAGAAGATCAATTTATCAGACTTTATTAATGTACATGGATTTTTTTGTAGGACATTATGATTTATTTAAGTTGAAACTTATCAAATGTGGAATTCAGTTTGCTGCCAGAAATGCATGCTTTACCATTTGAAGGGACAGAAACATAATTCCCTTCAGATTTTCTTTTAATATGATCCGACTGTTTATCCAAGGAATACAAATAATAAATGGAAAAAGAAAGTTTCTATAAATGTCAATGATGTCTGAGAAATAACTAAGTAGACTTCATAATTACACAATTTGTAGAAGCAAATCTTTAGAGAGTTTCTGTTTGACTTTATAAGCCCTTCAGACATTTGTTGCCCACTTTGCTTATAGAGATGTTTGCAGACAGTTGTGTTTATGCACAACATTTTAATCAAGGTGAAATCAGGACTTTGACTGGTCCATTGAATACTTTTCATCCTTTCCTCTTTCATCTGTTCCAATGTAGGTTTACTGTGGTGTCTGGGATCATTGGCATGTTGATGACCAACTTTAGCCAAAATTCAGCTGTCAGACAGATGACCTCACATTTGATACTACAATAATTTGGTTTACAGAGGATTTCAAGATCGACTCAGTGGATGCCAGACTCCTAAGTGCTGTGGCTGCAAAGCAATCCCAGATCACCTCACTATCACTTTGCCTAAAGGTTGGTAGGTTTTGCTTCATTTCCTCCAAACATGACGCAATATCTTATGGCCAAATACATATATATTTTATTTGGTTTCATGAATTTCAATTTTATTGTTCTAGGTGTTTTGTTGACAACTTTTGTTGGGCTTTCCACTGGATAGCCTTTTAACCTTGTATAGTTTTGTGTTGTCATGACCCCTTAACCTGCCAGCTCAAAGAATCTGAGTTGGAACTCTCAGGTCTTTTGCAATTTCTCAGCCCTTATAAACATTTGAGTAAATATTCTGGGACATAGACTCCTGGGAAGACTGGCAATTGTCATAAATGTTTTCCATCTGTCTGGCTATGGACTACGAACTCCAAAATATTTGTATAGTAATAGTATGAATCTATTCCAATTGTGTTGACACAACAAATCATCTTAAAATCTCCTGACTTAGATTAATGTGTGCTTATAAATGCATGACAATTATTGACCTACAAACCCCGAGATAGTATAAAATTCATTGACCGCTTATTCTTTCAGCAATCACGTCCAATTATTGGCTCTATGCTTTATGCTATCTGTCTTGCTTTGGCAGGTGGCTAATGCAAACTGTGCCAAAACTGACTCAGAGCTTAAACTGCATGAAACTGATTTATTCGTATATAGCAGCATCTATTACAGCAGGTCATTTCAACAAACCAGAAAGAATATGAATCCTTTTCAGATCATAGGAAAGCTGAGTAGAAGGCAGCTATAAAAAACAACTCAAAAGTTGGTAATGTTAGATTTTTAACATCAAACTATGGCATAACACAATGCTCATGCAAGACAACATTAGTAGTCACAAATATCCACACCTTTTAGTTCATAATGTGAAGGTTTATATGGTAATTTGTTCAGTAAGGAGGATTAAAAAGACATGAGAAATATTGAGACATGAGAGCAGCGACCTAAGGCCTTAAAAACAGGAACCATACCCAAGGATTTAAGAGGGCTCTTTTGTGAGCGGAGTCTGTTTGCAATTCACCACAGTGGTAAAGAATAGCTTTCGATAAAAACTTCAACTCAAAACTTGTCAGGTTTGGCAGGATTCAGAAATGTTTCTACTGCTCCAGCTCTGACCAGCCTTGTTACTCCAATGTTCAGACATGTGTTATCAGATTCTAGCCAACATCTGTATCACCAGAATACTCTGCTTTACATCAGCAAGTCTCACTTTGCTCCACAGAACCAGTCCATGTCTTACTCAGAAGGTCGTTAATTGTCCAAACGTTGCTGTCAAACTGGTATTCAGAGGACACTGTCTGTCACACTTCATTTGCCATTAAATCTGTTGACAGTTTTCTCACTACAGCATGTATCTTGGCCTTAATTGTAACTTCAAGCTAAAGCTAAACATGTGGCTGATGTAAGCTAAGTTAAAATACTGGTATGCAGTCAAAATATATTGTGGCTAAACATGTATGATGGGCATTTGAAGAGTTAACACGATCGGCAGAGATCAGCCAACATTTTCTACTGGCAGAGGAAACATAAAAACTAAAAACAGCTCAAGACAACAAAGCATTTGACATATTTCAGTTAGAAAAAGTATTTTATTAACAATTAAACAGTCCTGTTTGCAACAATACTTAATCAGATGCTAGTCATCGTCCTTATATGGTCCTCATTTCCTACTTTTAAGAGTGATGCTTTCAAATGCTTTTTTGTTGCCATCAAGTACTTTCAAAGTGATTTATCTGCTATGGAAAACTACAGAAAGGCAGAGTACAATTTGTTCCTGCTTTATATTTTTAGTATTTTATGCCTCTAAAATTTGACTAACATTTTCCCTTCAATTCTCTTAAGAGATGAGTTTTTTCATTTGTTCTTCACACAGATGTAAAACTGTAGATCAACTTCTCATTTGGCTGCAGATTCTAAAGCTATTTAACTTTTTGTTTAAAGCTATTCAGGCAGTAAAGACCCTCTGTGTCAGTACCAGGAAGGAACACACGATGAAACAGTGAGCAGGATTTCTGTTACGAGGTTCAGGAAAATTTCTCTCAAACATGACCTCAGGGGGTTCAGCAGAAAAAGTCAGAAATAATGTTGGACGTCGCAGTTTTCTTACCAACCAACCTCATTTCCCTTACAAAAAAATCACATGTGATCACATAATCCACAAAAAAAATCACATGTGATTTTCATGGGATTTTTTTGTAAGGGTTGCACAAATATACTTCTGTGTCTGGAAGATAAAATATAAAAAAGACTTAGACGGAAAGCAAAAATGTGCCTTAATTTTCTCTGTGTTTATGCAGTCAACACAAGGCCTGTTACAGCTTTATAGTCAGTAACAGGTATGGACATTACAAACTAAGTGAGGCGGACTGTTTGAAGGTTTAGTCATTAAATGAAAAGTCAGCCTTTATTTGATCCTTGCTGGGTGTTCATTCCAGGCTCGGCACGGAACCATAACCGCTGTCACAGAGAAGACATGTTTCCGCTCTCGGCTCAGCAGGTTACAACCCTTCAACTGAGCAGATATGTTTACATTTCTATACAGCCCACGTCGACTGTTTTAAAGAGAATGTTTGCTTTTTTTCTTTCCCATGCTGCCCACACTGTTCTTAGCAATTTTGATCTGAAAATTGCTAAGAACCACCTCTGTTTCTGTTTCATACATTGAAAGTCGAAAGAGCATTGTGCAAATGAAGGAATACCTTCTTTTATCTCACTCAGTGTTGTTCAAATCTTCTGTAATCAGGGCCAAATCATTATCAGGGTGAAAGAACTTGCAGGCCAAAAAAGTTGTATTAAATCAAATATATTGTTGTCCTGAAAGATATAAAAGAAAACAAGTATCCATTAGTTTGATGTGCATCCTTCCTGAAATTGTGAACTAGGGCTGCACAAAAACATTTAGAGGGCTGTAAATGTTCCCCAAGCCACACTTTGACACATTAACCGACCTACTTTGACATCAGAGTTAAAATAAATTGTTTAGTCGAGGTGAATTGATTTTAATTATGTACAGTGCATAAATGCTATTTATTATAAATAAGCATCCCAGACAGGTTACTTTCTGTCCAGTTGTGTAAAATCTGAGTTGGTTCATTTTCTTTCAGTTCAGTCCAGTTTATTCCCATGCTATTCCATATAACTCAGTTGACATTTGATTAGACATGACCAATAAGCAAACACTCGCCAGTGCAATCAAAACCCTAGATTTAATTTAAAAATAAAAGCATGGCTCTTGTACTGCTTCATTCTGATCAGACCTTAGACCACTTTGGAGAGAAATGTGTTGACTAACGGCTCATTTAACTGGCAAGCAACGTACATATAGAGTAAATACATGTAGTATTTCTAATTGTTGTTAAGAAGTTAAAAAGATTCTGATCCTGTTCCTAGACAAGCTTGTACTCAAATTTGCGGCTCAAATGTGTAAATGCAGACTTGACTCAGTAAATGGAGTGTTCCTGCAGGTTTAAATTACAGTGAAGCACCAAAAAATACAGTTTCCTTTACCTTCCATGTTACCTTGTTAGCTGCTCCACTTGACATGCTGTTAAGGTCTTTGAGGTGAAATGTCGGACATGTATTTAGGGTCAAATTGACTGGCAGTAATCGACGCATCAATAAACCATACTAACATTGTACTGACACCAACATCAGGGCTCCATGTAATGATTGTTAATGTTTCTGGAATGTATCTGTTCAATAAAAGGCTCAGATGTTTGTCAAATGTCAATCTCAGGGAAAGAAAAATAACTCTAACAAATATGGAAACATGTCAGTGTTCAGGAAAATGTGATTAAAAACAAGCTGAAAATGAATCCCTACTGTTTGCAAACACACATATGTAAAACTAAAACCCCACCCACATCAATTACCCGCCGCCAAAGCCTCCCTCCCCCCGTTCTCGTGGGTGTCAGAGTGAGAAATTAAATTTTTCTGATGAGAAACTTTTTTCCTGCCCCCACTCCTCTCCTCCCATTTTCTCCTCCCATCAGTTTTTTTTAAATTTATTTGCTTATTTATGAACTATTAATATATTCAGTCTGAGAGAAACAGCTGTGCAGTGAAGTGTTCAGGTTGCTGCCGCGCTCACAATAGATGATCATCACGGACAGACTGATATGAGTAGCAGAAAGGCAAGAGAGGTGATGCATATCAATTGGCACTGAAATAACTGTCCATCAGGTATGTGACAGAGACAATAAACTTCAATTTGTCGTTAATTGTTACTTTCAGTCCTGTGCGCGGTCTGAGAACAAGAGGTGTGAGGAGTATTTAGTGTGAGGAATATTAAGTAAATTAACTGCTTCTTCTTCATGGATCTGTTCAATTCTGCTGACAGTTCTCTCACTAACGCCACTCCTAGCAGAGGAGTGAAATGGAAACCAGTCTGCCAACATTTGGGGATTTAGAAAACACTGAGAGTTGAGTTTACTGGGGTTTTAAATTCAAGCTTTCAGACTTTGTTGTTATTTTTCAAAGCAGTCTTGTCATGTTTTCTGAAGCTTCTTATGAGGACTTAGGGAGCTTTGCTGCTTATTGTCTATCAAGTCCCTGCATCTACCCATGAAGGCATCACAGAAAATGAGGAAACGTGAGAACAAATAAAAGACAAAAGAATGAGTCAAAACTATTTAAACTGAGATTCTGAAAGTTAAATCGTTAAACAAATATGGGAACAATCAATTGAAGACCTGAAAGCTGCAACATCCTTAAGTTTTTCAGCAACTTTAGCACAACACTGTTTCAATCCATTTGAGTCTATGAGGTCTTACAGGGCGGAGATAAGTAGTTTAACAAACGACTGCCCTGAAAATGAGTGAGAAAGCTGTCAAAGTCCAAAGAAAATGTAAAGATAATCAGAAACCCTAAAAATCTGCTTGCTTTACTTTAAAACAGTGATCCTCAAATTGTCATAAATTTGTTACTTTCCCCTACTACTTTCCGGTTATGCATTATTTTCAGTTGTTGGTGCAGTTAACTTTATGCTCTCTCCATTTCTTTCTCTTCATAGAAGTTACATCTGGCCTGGTGTAGAGGCAGGATTATCTTAAAACATTTCTAACCTCTATGTGAGAGAATAACCCCCCCGTCCCCCCAGGCAATTTTTTGAAACGTTCCACCAAAGTGGGCGGAGCCAAAAGGCACTGATGTTTGTGGGGATGATTGGAAGGAGTTAAATGGGCTGTAGTCAGGATGAGAAAAGCACTGTTTGCAGTAACTGTCCTCACTGAGAGCCCCTCCTGCATCCTAATCACCGCTGTCAGTCTCACACACTCGAGCTATAAGGAGACCCATTCCACTCTGTGTTCACATTGTAGACGAATCGTACAGTGAAAGCTGAGAAACGCCATTGATCATTACTCGCCATGGTCACTGTTCCAGCTCCTGACTCGCCTCGGGGTCTTGTGTCTGAGTGAAATGCTTTTATACCCAAATGCACGGCTGTGGTGTAGACGTCAACCAAGCTGTATCGTTTTAACCAATAGGAAAATTTGGCTGCAGTATCCACCGTTCAGCCCACAGAGGGCAGCACTAAGATGGTTTTACACCAAATATTGCAGAATTCAAAAACATTCAATGTGAGCTATATAAACAAACTGAACTGAAGTTGAATTAGAAACACGGGTTTAATTCCGTGTACCTTTAATAATTGCTGATAAGATTCAGTCGTTTTCAATAATTATAAATTTTCACTACTAAACTAACAAGAGTAAAAAAATCTGCATTTTACATGTAACACTTACATGCTGGCAGGTATTTAAAAAAAAAATTCACATATACTGTTAATATGCATAGCAGTGCATTGTGCTTTGACTGCTGCCAGATTTTTTTTCCTGTTGCAGGAATCTCAGGAACACATGAATATGTGTCTAAATTAACCACAATGTTCTGTACAATAGAGAGACCTGTAAACACATTCAAATATTTTTGTTTTTACATTCTCCGGCCAAGTCTTTCACACCTATAACACCGTCCGTTCCTTCACAGCCTGTAATCACATTTCACTTAAAGATCCCACACTCCCACGCAGTCCCAGCAGGCGACATGTTCATCCAGTCAATCATCTGGTCTGTAATGCAGTCAGTCAGTCTCTTAGGTGGAGCAGTCCATCAGGCTGCCTGCGTGGGCAGCAAGAACCAACACATGAACCAATTGGCCCTTTTTTTCTGAAAGAGAGCAGGGAACAAGAGAGCAGAACCTGATTTAACCCCCGGCAGCCTTATTAGCAGGTTAACTGGCACGAGTAGGCGGGCGATTATTGTGTTTCTGTGTGCGTGGGAGGGAAGAGCTGATGGGCGGAGCTATGGGAGAGTGACAGTGGCGTGGGCGGCGGGCTGTGTCCCTGAGCGCCCCAAGGGAAGGTGACAATGCTGGTTTAGGCACGTGTTACTGGTGTAAAGTGGAGTGTGGGGGGGTCACTGCAGCTGTCGAGGTGTCTACAAGGTTGTCGGCAAAAACAAAATCTGCTGGTGGGTGGACAGGCTGTTTGTCGAACACTCTGTTTCTATTTGGCTCATACAAGTAAACGAGGCAGGGAGTGGAAATGGCTGTTAGGAATGACTGACCCCTCTGTGACACACTCCAGCCCGAGGTCAGCTTCTGATTTGAAGAACCACCATCTTTCACTCGGCTTTTAGAGGCTGTGGACGTGACAGAGCTGGGATTGACTTAGTTGAAATAATCTGGAAAATAACACCATAATAGTTTCTAGATTTCTTAAAAGCTATGTCTAAAGACCTTCCATTAGATTTAGTCAAACGTGTTTTTCCTCTGCAGACTTTGATTATTTCATGTGACAGACCAACATAAAGCAGCACAGTTAAGTGCAAGTAAATTTACAATGAAATTTTTTTTTAAAGATGAAAATGCTAAAATATGAGGCATGCATTTGCAGTTCATCTGGGTCAACCATTTTCCATTGCAATTCCAGCTGCAAGTCTCCTGTGGTGTTCCTATACCAGCTTTGCACATCTAAACATCACCTGTTCTGTCCATCCATCTTTGAACAAAAGCTCAAGCTCAGTTAGACTAGAATTAGAAAAAACATCTGAAAAAGAGTCAACATCACTTTCTGAATTGAATCTGATTTGGATTCGATTGGGCTTTACTTGGACCATTTAAACTGAAAAATGTGCTTTGATCAAATCCATTCCATTGCAACTCTGGGTGTGTGTGTACTGATGCCCTTCTGGTATTTGAACGTTGTCTTTTCCTTCCACAATCCAGAACATGACTGTTAGGTTAACTGGTTTCCCCAAATTGTTCTTAGGTGTGTGTGCGTGTTTGTTTCTACCATTTTTCTGACATATACTACGTTGTGGGGACCAAAGCCTGGTCCCCACAAGGGGAAACGCTGTTTTTGGGTTAGGGTTAGGGTTAGGTATGTGTCACTTTGACCGGTAATGGGAAGGGTTAGGGTAAGGTTTAGGCTGTAGAAATGAATGGAAGTCAATGGAAAGTCCCCGCAAAGATAGCTGCGCAAACATGTGTGTGTGTGTATAATTGTTTCTACTGTGTGTCTCTGTGTTGCTCTGTGATGGACTGGCAACCTCTCCAGGGTGGAATCCACCTCTCACCCAATGATAGCTGGAGATAGGGACCAGACCCCCAATACCTGGATGGAAAAAAATTGTATCTCAGCCAAAAAAGTAAATTGTTGGTGTTGTCTACCCAGAGCAACTTCTTCCACATGTTTGCTATGTCCTCTTTAGGCTAATGGCAAACTGCAAACATGACTTTTTCTGTTCATTACAGGCTCCCCCATACTTTAAACCGAAGCCAAATAGATGATTTGCAATCACATGGTTGCACATACCACGTGGACAATATGCACGATGACTTTCTATTCAAGTAATGCAGCAAACTTCTGACCAACCACACAGCACTTTGCACAGAGCTTTGTGTGACCCAGGCCAGATGTAGAGAAAGGGAGGTCGAAACTTGACTGCAATGTCATGTGACCACATCAATCAGAGCCGATTTCAGACGGATGGTTTGGATGGGATGAGAGCCTTAAGGCTTTCTGTTCCTGAAAGAAAAACATAAAGAGCACACCATTAACAGTCAACAGAGATTTTTGAAGGCAATTTGTTGCCCAGGGTTTTATTAAAACAAAAAGAGATTACTTTAAATGAAAGAAACAAGAGATGACTCAAAACTTTTGCACACCTATGTCACAAACTAAGTTTTGAATAGCTGTTATCACTATATTTTGTTAGAGTAACTTTTAACCCCACATATAACTTGTGAGGCTGTTAAAGCACCATCCTTCGTTGTATTTATTTAAACATGCGCTGCATAAAAAGCTTGTCCTTTCTGCGCATTATAAAGCTGCAGGTGGTTGCACTAATGGTTCTTTTGTTCCAGCCGCTCCAATTACTGGACCACATGGGAAAATTTGGATGATAAAATGCTTCCCTTCCTCGCTAATGTCAGCATGCCCTTCAGCACGGAGGTTAACCTAATATTCAGCAGTACGGGTTTATGGTTGTATGAGTAGTGACATTGTCCAGCATGAGAGTATTTGTGATGATTGACCTACAAGTAAAATATGCTTGTTTCCTTGTGGTCAGTGCCAAAAAAGTCTGATTTAGGGGTTATTGATGGTGATACAGCAGCCCATATTGGAGTTATTGGCAGGGATAATGGGGAACATGAACTAATTGATCCTCGTATGCATCACAGATGGACGGGGCAGACAAGCAATCCCTCATCCTCACAAAAATAACGCAAAAGCTTACGCCCCCCCACCCCCTTTTATTTTTTATTTTATTTTTTTTGCATCTCGGAGACGTTAGTCCAGACTGGAGCTGACTGTGGTGTGATGATTGACGGCTTGGTCTAAATGAACTGCAGCAGAGCTTGGAGCATGCTGGAGTTTTTTGGGTTTTTTTTGGTGTGTGGAGAGCTGAACGTTTGGGGGAGCTCCCAACATCAGCTATTGATCTACAGAGTCCCCTTAAGGCAACTAATCAAATGAGGAGGACACTGAGGGGACACATGAGGCACTTGAAAGTTTCTCAAGTTTCACAGGCAGACGCACACACACAATCTGTCAATCTGTTGTTCAGTTTGCCTCTTTGTGTGTGTGTGTGTGTGTGTGTGCCTGCATGTCTCCTAAGAATCCCTCACTCTTGTCTGAAGCGAGCCATCACCCGCAAAGAGACTGCTGGAGTTCACTTCTGCAGGTCCAGATCCACAGATGGACTTTTCTCTGCCACTGAAGCCCAGAGGGAGTGTTGGCCAGTGGGCACGGCCCCTCAAAGAGGATGGGAGTCTGGACAGATGCCCTGGAGCTCAGGGGACGATGAAGGGAAGAAATGATAAACTAATCATTTTTAGGCAAGTAGAAATGTTCATTTTAAATTTGTTTTCAATATTAGTTTGTCTGTGTGTGTCCATCTGTCAGATCCATCTATTCACCCATCCATTGACCTTGAGATCCATAATTCCATTGACCAGTTGATCCATCCCTTCATCCACCCATCCATTTACCAATAGTAGAGTTTGCAGCAACTTAAGAGAAACAATCCATTTTTTCCAGAGGAGCACCATTACAACCAGTGAACCAGATTTATGCAAGCTCTGAAAATTAACCAAGTTTCTAAATGTTACTAATTACGATAATGCATGGCAGTTTAGTCAGGGTGTATGTACAGAAGAACGGCTGGATTTGGAGTAAAAGAGCAAAACAAAGAGCCAGAAAGAGCCGGAGGGGAAAAAAAACTGAGGGAGGGAACTATGGACTCTGGGGGTCATGACATTCTCCACACAATTTCTGCTTTCAAAAGCATCAGTCCCTAATTATTAATGGATGAATAAATGAGCCACGACATCAGCTAAAAGACAGCTCTAGTAAATTCAAAGTAATGGCTCAGTTTCATTTTATTTCTCCAAACCTCTCAGCTAAAGAATAAAAAAATAGAGATTTCCAATAATCTCCAGATAGAATAGCAAATTGCACCCATTTAGGAAAGACTACCCAGTGTGTTGCAAGATGCCAAAGTGCAGGCCTTACAATACGGCCCAATCACTGCTCCCCCATCTGTTGCCCGGGTTAATCAATGACTATACAGTGGTGGCGAATAGGCTGCTGATTCCATATGCCTGGAAAAGAATAGACAATCATTGACTAATCAGAATTTCTTACAGGAGGCACATAGGACGACGACCAGCTGCTGTGCCCAGTGAGCTAAACTGTAATTACATTATATTATTGATCCTCTAAATCGAGAATTAGAGGTTCTTGTTTTTCCACCGAGAGTGAGAACAGTGATCATTTTAACGTCATTAGTTTAAGATAATTAGAGTCTTGGGCCTGTGTAGCTACCTTTTAGAAGAAGTTCTTTATGTCCATAACATCATATAACAACTACAAACTTTCAATGTATTTTATTGGGATTTTACGTAGACCAATTACAAAGAAGGTTATAACTTTGAAGTCGAAAAAAAAATAATACATGGATCGCCTTCGTATGTACAAATAAAAATCAATGTGAGATTAATTTGTTTTCTGAGCCACTAAATACATAGAAACTCCTGCTGCAATTACATGTGCAAGTCTTTTGAGCGACACCTGTAGTTTTTTTTTTTAATTAAGCTCAAGAATTTTGAGAAATAATCTGTGAACATGAATTTTCAAGTAATTCCACAGATTTACAATTTAACCCATTCTAATATAGAATTTTTTAAACCTCTTGATAGTCATATGATTGGGGTTGCTGTTCTGCTGAATGGTGAAGCTCTTCAGACTCAAATTTTTTGCAACCTCTAACAGGTTGTCTTCCAGAATTCTGAGTCCAGATTTAAACTCTTCCAGAGTGATGGATTTGTCAGGAAGAGAGGCAGATCAGGTGACTCCAGTACAGGATTGTGGGGGCAGCGCTATGATCTGGGCTCTCTGCAAATGGTCAGGGCTAGATTCAGCAACATTATGAAGTCATCTGACTTCCTGACTACGCTGAATGACCAGGTTCACTGGTCTCATAAAGTGAACGAGAGGTCCAAGGAGCACGAGGCTTTGTTTTCACAAATGGATCGGCCACCAAAGGGTCCAGAGCCCATTGAGAATCTTTATGATGTGGTGGAGAAAGCTTTGCTCAATGGGTGGAAAATAGTCTTGTGACACCGGAGAAGATCGTCAAACTCATGACGCACTATTTCAATTTATATTTGTGAAAAAATGTTAAAATCAAGTAGCATTTTCATTCCAGTTTCCAATTACACAACACGTTGTGCTATGTGTTGTGTTTTTAAAAAATAAATAAATAAATAAAAAGATTAACAGCTCTTAAAGTTAGCGTCGAACACACACAAAGTTTGCTCTCGGATTTTCGTGCTGCTGCTTCAGGCAGTGGGAGTGCAGTTGCAAACTGTCCGCGCTGCACTGCGGAGATATTGATGTCTTAATACAATAAAAAGCAAAATAAACATTATTATCCTGATCGTTATAATTATCTTCAGCCCAGAGGCTCAAACTGAATTATTCATAGAGCGCCTAATTAAATGGGTAGACCAGGCTGTGTGTGCAGATATGTGCGCTTGGCAGTATGTGAATCTGCCGCCTGTCGTCTTTTGGACAGTAGCATTAAATGAGAGTAAATATTCAATCAGTGCGAGACTCAAAGAGATGATGCTGTGACAGAAACAGACGGGGAGAGGGAGAGCGGATTACGCACGCTTCTCCGTTTGCCCTTCACTGTGGGTCCCTGTCAAAGAGAAGAAAGACAGGCAGCTGTTTAGTGTTGCAGAACGAGCGCTTTTTTTTTTTACTGCATGCTTCTTACATTTAACAGCTGGCATAATGGGCAACTAGTCGCTGCACTTCACAGAGCACCTCATAAGAACCTACAGCAAGATACACACACACTATCACACAGAAGACACAAGTGCTTATTACAAAGCAGAGCATAATAAATCTAACAAAGTCGGTAGCGAAGTCAAGGCTGCTGTAGTTAAGTGATGCCAAGACTGACAGATATTACTTCTTGCTCACTATGCATCGATGACTGAACCGAATGGAAGCACTCCTTTTGCTTTTTGCCACTGTTATGAGAATAAACTGAAGATAAACTTGCAGTAAAAATACCCACATTCACAGGTAAACAGGAGGCAGTTGCATTTTGAATCCTATCACTAAAAGCTTGTCTGCTAGCATAGCATGATGGCCTTGCAGCATAATTTCAGGTGTTGGAAGAACCAGGAAAGGCCTCTGCATGGGCTTTGAATGTTCTTGCTCTGAATGTGAAGATTCTTCATCCTACTGATAAAAATATGTATTTTAGGTTTTTCTAAATTGCCCCTGTGATGGACCTGCAACCTGACTGTCTGACGGACCTGGTTGTTTCTTTGACCTGGAGATGATGTTAACATTTTGTAGCAGCTCAGTCAGACCCCTGAGTTGAAACTGATGGAGAATCTGTGGTTCGAGCTGCATAATACCAGTGGAAATGTTATGTTTCTTATCTATTTATAGATACGTATCTCATTTTCTACCAGAAACAAACTTCTCGGTTGAATAAAAGTACATTTCACATCTAAATCTGTCAGGGTTATGAATAATTTTTGATTTAATTTATTTAAATCATATCCTTTTAATCACCACAAAGGGGTAATAATATCTGATTAGATAACATTTGTATTATCTCATTTATTTAATCAACTTGGGTAAAAAAAATTAAATTATCTAGCTCAATGTCAAGACAGCAGAGACGATAGGTCACAATAACATGTTTTGGATGACACCATCAGTTGCTAGCAACACAGCTAATCCACCTCGTTTGCTTTTGCCGCTCCTCTTTAAATCTACGTCTTATACGGTTAGAAAGCCAAGCAGAGAGAGACGTTGGAGTCGAGGATATGACTCTTGTCCATTATGATTGATGGAAGCAATGGTATTTGCTCTGTTTTCTAGTTATTTGTTGTTTCAGTTATGATTGTGTAATTTACAGAGGGAGAAATTAAAGTTTTAATTGTTGCTAACAATGTACAAACAAGGATTGAGCCGGAGAAGCTGGAACATGTACATTCCTATTCCGGTCACACACACCACACAGTAACATAACTACAACCACAGGGGTCTGTCTGTACCTATTTTCAACATCCGCCTCAGTGTTTCCTTTCTTTCTCCCTTCATGTTGGCAAACTGTCCACTCTGCATCTGCTCCAGTCATCTATTTTCCTCCAACATTTGATGAAGAGCCGCATATGTTCTCTGACCAGCGAAGTGCCGACGTGCCAACAGGCGTAGTCTGCATGCTGTGGTAATGTAACGGCCTATTTGCTTTATTATGCATTAGTAGCAGGACTGCTTTTTCATTATGTTCTAATGACATTTGGTAGGGTCCACTAATCAGCCTCATGGGACCCCTGCTGACTCACCGAACCTATTACACAGACACAAACACACACTGCTCATTCTGGTATATTTATGTATTGCTTCCCAGACAAATATGGATTTTAATGTGGGCTGCCGGGATAAAAACACATTTTTATGCAAATATATACAAAGCAGAATGAAGTATATTTATTGTGAAATGTAAATATTCTCCAAAGAAAAGTTTAGAGTTTCTATAGAGGCTGTGCTTACATTGGACTTGATTCAAATGTAGCACTTTTTATTTAATAACTTTTCCTTACGTGAAATATGATTCAAATGCCACTAAAGGTTCAACGTAAGCAGAGCGTCTGAGCAGACCTCAGCATCCAGACGGAAGAATGTAAAACAGCGAGCGACGAACCAAGAGGAAGAGGAAGAGATTACATAAGACTGACTCTTATGTAGCACATAACAACAATGCACATGATTAATTGATCCCTCTGCAGAGTCTGACGAACTCACACAGCATCTGACAGTAAACAGCAGTCCTTCAAGCACGCCGGCTCGCAGATGAAAAACCAAAGCAACGGAGCAAAGAGTGTGTGGAACCAGAATAATAAACTCCTCAGCAGATGATCCCAAGTCTCCAGACTTCCACGGTATATGATGGCAGCATAACATGGCCCAGATATGCGATAATTCAGATTATGTTGAAAAAACGAAAGGAAGTCCTCATTGATTTATGCCGTTGATGTGGTGAGAACTGCTTTTATCTGTCATATTCCTTGTTGTATATCTTTCTTATTCTCAGCTTTTTATTCCTATAATGCTACCCGCGTTCTGCTGTAATTTTTCCTTTCATCCCCAATGATGATGACTGCCAGTTACATCATTCAGTGACACCTGTAACATTGATCTTCATGCTCATTTTTCCTCTCCGCTTGTTTTTAGATTGCACCGTAAACCTGGATGAGGTTCATTGACTGGAAAGTGATTTTACAAACCCTCACCAACTTGAATAATATTTTACTTCAGTCTTTGAAGAATTATACTAATTTTGTTTTTTAATGCACTGCATTACAAATTGATTTAAGAAAATGTCAGTACTTTGCACCACTATTTCTCTTGCTGTCTTCAACTTCACACAATTTCTTGTTCATTTAAATGAAAAGCAGTTGTGCCGTAATAGGAAATCTATTTTTCAGAAACAATCAAGCCTTTTTTTAAATTAGACTTTGATACATCGCGCGGCGAGCTGTACTGTTAGTTGGTTGGTTGGTAGGACTGTTGCAGTGTCCTGAGGACAAATCCTGACCTGTGGTCTTTCTGCACAGAGGGACCATGAATGCACCGGGCATGTGGGATCTTTACGATGCTAGAAATATACGTAGATATGTTTACTTTGAGGGTATCTCTCCTTTCACCCAATGATTTGTGCAGATGGATGGATGAATCTGGGATGGGCAGGATGGATCAAAGGTTCTAGAACAAAAGGGGAAAAACCTGACAAATAATTTAAGACAACTAAGAACAAAATAAAAGAGCAAACTAGATACAAAGGGATAATTACATATGGCAAGACCTTTAAAGCAGTACTAATAAAACTAAGTGTGGCGAGACCCGTTAAACGATAAAAAGGAACTCAAGCATAAATAGCAATGCAGTGATCAAAGCACAAATGCAAATGAAATTCAAAACTGAAACACTCTTGGATCACGACACATTGTTTTACTTTAGCATATAAATGCAGCAATTATTCTTAGTGCAATATAATAATGTTGGACTAAAACTAAATGCAGTTGTAATTTTGAATTAAATTGAAAATCAAGTTATTTAAATGAAAAAAAATATATACTTTATCATTCTTGTTAAGGTTTTATTTTTTCTGGGTTAAATTTTACATGACAAAAAATACCCAGTCCTGAATACAGCTTACCTTATAGAACTACATACATAGATCAGAAGAACCTGTCTGACAACATGAAATAGGCACAAAGATGTCAAAAAGCAACTCACCTATCAGTGTTGAAATTGCTGCTAAACGTTTTCCAGGATTTTAACGAACCAAATGGAGAAAACTTTGGAGAACCTTACAAAGAGCGAACGACCAAAACTATTCCAAGAGCGCAGTGGCAACAAACGTATCCAGAGCGACATCTAATTCAATAATAGCAGTGTTTTGATCTGGGGCGGCATTGCTGCTTCAGGATCTGGTCAACTGCCCTTAATGTATCAAACAATGGATTCTGCTCTCTACTGGACAACGCTGAAGGAGAATATCAATGATGCAGAACAATGAGCTCACCTGGTATTACGCCTCTGAATGGCTAAAATTCAACAAATTACAGCATTTCAGAGAGACCGAGTCAAAGTCTGGCTCTAGATCAATTTACGATGACCATAAACAGATCATTTGTGCTAAATTAAATAAATTCTGCAAATTTGAGTGGTTGGCACAAAGACTCAATAGGGCCGGTTTACTTGTCTGTATTAAAGTTTTAACATCATCCAAGACTTATTTCCGTTTTTAACTTTTACACCATTTCAAAATTCATTTTCATAATTTCAGTATATTACAAGAAATATCAGGTCAGAAACTTGAGTCAATAGCTTGTAAAATGAAGAAAAAAAAACAAACACCCAGAATGAAGACAAAAAGAAGGACGTCAAACTAAATTACTAAGGCAAAAACTGTTGGGAGCCTTAAACACAAAAAGCATGAAAAGGCCTTTTATTTTTAGGTCACTGTGGAAGGGCTTTGAAAAATGAGCTGCATTAAGATAAATTTTTCTGACTTATTATCGTTATTATCCTGATCAAATTCAAACTTTACAGCCTATTATGTGATCCACTCATTCGTAATATTTTTTTTTCTCGTTGAATCATAATGGGTGAGAATGACCAAAGAGTAATTATTTTTACATTTGAATATATTCCATCCTCGTTTCTGCTGCATCCTGCGGCAGCTTTTATCAAAAGAAGAGGCACGTTCATTATTTTAACACTCGCTTTAGCAGTTTGCTTTGTGGCTGCTGCACAAATCTTCACAAAAGAGTGGGAGATTGGAAAAAACAAAAGCCAAAAACACATGCACAGCCACAGCACATGCAGAGACAGAAGGAAAGAGAGAATCTGCTTGTATACAAACATCCCCACAAACACCCCCGAGGTAGAACGGTGTGGAGAAATTAGGCTGCTTGAATGGAGAAGCGTTGAATCCGCAGAGACCCTGTGATTAGGTTTACAGTTTCAACCTTGGGGCGAAGGAAGGTGTGGAGCGGAGCGGTGAAAGTTTGTGTGGGGCGCCCGAGGCCACCGGCTTTATTGTTCCAGGGCCGGGTGTATTGTTTCGACCTCTGAGTGTTCCCGAACACAACGATCCGGTGACCCCTACGTGAATGCTCGAGAAAATTGTTTCCATAGTAGAAGCTTTGGTGCATCGTTCTGTTTTCATTTAGAGAGAAAATGTCATCGTGAGGACAGTTTCAGACACACGGCGCCTCAAGGACATGGCGTTTATTCAGCTTTTTTAAGGTTTCATTTGTTCTATGATTATTAAGTTTATTCCTAAAACTCATTGGAAGTGTGACACTGTAATTTGGTCTGAATTTGTCAATGTGTTATGCATTTGTTAATCTAATATTAATATGAATTATACCTATTCTTGATTTGTGAGATGGATAGATGTTAAAAAAATTACTATACCATGTCAGAATCCTCCTCATCAGGCTCCAAGCTAAAGTTTAATAACACAGTCATGAGTAAATTTATTGTATCTGCTAGGAGTGCATTATTATTCTCAGCAGATGAAGTTCCCTCTTTTATATGCCCAGCATAGACCAACATATAGAAAAATTAGCATATTGTTTTTATTTCTCAGCATTCATCTGTTGCTTCCCTCAAGCCATAAGTGAATATTCGTCAGAATATACAAACCACAGAATTACCTTTTTCTGTTCTGTTATTTACAGTCAACAGATTATTTGTATATTGTGTAATGGTGTGCTTTATTCCGAATTATGCCTAATCTACTGAATTTATCATAACCAGACTCTAAGCAAGTTTAAGAAACTTTTTCAGGATTATGAACAGAAATCAGCAGTGAAGGTTTTCTTTTTTTCTTAGAAAAGGGCCAAAGGGCAGTTGCCCAGGGCGTCATCAGACGGATGCACCGACTAGCACAAGGTAAAAAACATAAAAATTTTTTATTGCTTTAATCCATAACCAGTCAATGGGGAGTTAGTAAAAATGCTTTCTGATGAGAACAGGAGACTATTTTGCATTCTCTGTGCGCTGCATTTTGTTAAACCCTAAAAATGTGATTGTCTCATTGATTACATGTTGCAGTATTTACTTAAAGAAAACTCTCTAAAATGTACTTCTTAACATGCCTGTATGATGTAGAAAAAAATGGAGGAAAGTGAGAACTTTCTGGTGTTTTTATTCAAGTTAATACCTGTTCAATCAGTAAGGGTTTGCTGGTGTAGTTTTAGATTGGATTTTAAACTTCCTTGAAACATTATCCTTATACTATTATAAGTAACTTATGCGTTTCATACTGCAGATTAGAGTCCTTGTTTCACATCTGGAGCGTTCTGTGGACATTACAAGTGCTGCTCTGGGCTGGTTTCAATCTTATCTGCAAGACATCTGGTATAGGTGATTTCATGCCTTGCTCAGTACCATTTTTTTATGGCATGGCCTCTTTTATTTTCATCCTTTGAGCTTAACTCATAGGAAACATTGGATTTCCATTAAAGCCTATGCAGATGACTGGTGGTATTTCTCTTTAATGGGGAATACATCTTATAAATGTTGTATGCTATGGAACTTCTGAAGCATTTGCAAAATGAAAACTGTGGGTATCCCGTTGGTATGACAGGAAGGACTTTCATTCTTGCAAAAACAAGCTGGAAATGGTTGTTTGAAGTCGCTACACCCAAAACATAGCTGCTGCTAGATATTGTAGAGTCTATGTTTCATATTTTTACTGTATATTTATTTTAAAATCTCTTTGTTTTCAGCCACTGTGGGATCCTTGGTATTACTTATATGCAAGTAACCATAATTCAATTCAATACAGATTTATTTATATAGCGCCAATTCACAACAAATGTTGTCTGGAGGCACTTTTACAAAAAAAACACAAAGAACAGTGCATCATTCAGTAAACCACCTAAGCCCCTCTAATTTCATTTTTCTTTACCTAGAGCATTTCCTGACTACTTCACAGATCATTGGTTTTCTAAGACATGATTTTAATTTTTCATCTTAGCACGCACATTGAGTAGGGTGGTGGGTATAATGAAAAAGAACCAAATAAATATATATTATAACAGCTGCAGTAAATTATCAGAGTGAGTTTACGGCTAAAGATGTTTCGCCACAAAGCATCAGGAGTATTGTAGGTCCAGTGTAATTTTATGATCATAAACATTACTTTTTTGCACTAAAATTTGCCTTATTTTTCAGTAAATTCATCTCCCTTAATGCCCATTTTTTAACATTTCAGAACAAAGTATAAGCCTGGGCTTTGGATCCAAATAAGAGTCTGGAAAGTCAAGAAAATCTCTCCTTTATCCACTCCAAAATGCCCCTTTTTTTGCTCACAAAGTCATACAGAGCTAATCTAATATTAGTTCTGCTCAATGGAGGTAGATGACCTTTGAGTCAAGGTACTTTTAAATGTGCCATGGCCTGAACAACTAATCGTGTGTGTGAGGTCTAAGCTGTGGGCTCAGAGAGCCTCATTGGCTACTTAATGGGGGCTGTTTTATCGAATTTGCTCCCCACTCGCTTAATTCCTTTTTGTCAAGAAGAATCTCCACATTCGCACTAGATAACATGGAGTCAGAGCACATTTGGGAGGTTGTGCACAGGTTCTAAAAAGAGGTGAAAAGACAATGGCGTTTGCTCCTGGCTTGCTCGCAAACACAAACATGCCGTATTCACCGCGAGGGGCGAGAGAAAAGACTCCCCAGCTGGGACCTGGTGACAGGACTCGCCGATGCCCAGGTGGTGCAGGAAACCCTGGAGCTGTGCCCAGACTGGCACCGAAGAGAAGGTGCGCCTGCACAAGTTAAAGGAAACGTTTAGAGCCGCGCGTATAGAAACGCATTCGTCGGTGGAGATTTGCACACACCTTTCAGAGCTCATGTTCCCACAGACCGACACGCTCGCACAAAAGGCACGCTCGCTCTCACTCCCCACCTTCTCACAATTAACACTGCTCCCATTGCTGCAGGCGCAGAGGAAATGAGGTTTTGGGGGGGGAGTTTTTTGTAACCATGTGAATGTGTGAGAGAGGCAAAGAGAGTTGTAAGAGGGATTAAGAAGGAGGTGGGTGGAAGGTTATGGTTGGTGGAAGAAATATAATGTGTGGCATGGAGCTGTGTACTCAGGGCAACGGTGTAATGGCTGCAAATAGATATGTGCGCGTCCCATCCCTTTTCCTTCTCCGAGTATCATGTTTGGAGGCTGCAGTTCATTCCTGTCTGTCTGATTGTGTTGTTGTGCAGTCATGGCTAATTACCCTGATAGTCTGTTGACAGCACTGAGACAATTAAACAGCCAAATGGAAAACAGGAGGGGGAACTTGTCTGAAATGTCCTCTCCGAGAGTCGAACGAAGGGAACTATTCATCTCCAACATGTGTTTGTAATAAGAAATCATTTGCTGGCGAAAGGGATGGAGTTTGTTTAGCTAATCGTACGATGCCTGCTCTGATGTTGGCCATGGAGTTTGAAGCAATTAGAAGGTTTTGTTTGTTTTTTGCCATAAAGACATCCCCATGTATACACATTAGGAGGGGAAGAGAGACAATAATGACAACCTAATGGTGAACCTCTGGAAGGTCTACTGCTGGAGACTGCGGCCAAGATTCATCGACTCCAGCCTTTTAAACACAACAACAGTCAGAAAACAGAATAACAGAATAATTGATTCTAAAAAAAACCCCAAAAAACAGGAGTTCCAACAAACAAATTTGATTATTTGGCTGCGTTCGTGCTGAACATCATAGCAAAAATGTGGAATAATTTGAAAAATATATTGTTTTACTGCATTAGCATCCTCTCACACCAATTTGTCCCGCCACCCATTTCACAGGGTTAGAACAGACGGAGAATTAGATTGAAATATTTCTATGTGAACATGGCCAGATGTTTGGATCATTATCGTGCAGACACAGCGACATCCAATTCTACCAGACTTGGATGTTTTCCCCACTCTAGCAAGATTTGTCCAGCTCTCAGAAGAAAAACAACCCCACAAGATCAGTTTTGTTGCCATTTTTAAAACTTGAAAGAGCTGGTAGAGTCATTTATGTGATTTTTTTTTTTTTTATGCAAAAAGCCATCAGCAAGGTTTTAGGACCTTTGGAAAAGAAGCAGACTCACATCATCACAATGCTCAAAAGTGGGCATGAGGTCCCACTCCACATACTCAGTATTCATATTCACCCATTCTTACCATCAGTGTACATATCAATCTGTAAGTTAAGGCTAAGTGCCTTTCCATTAACATGTGACAAGACAAGAGATGTAATCAAACGTGAAAACTTTTCAGTTGCAGGACAACTACTCTACCATTGTGCCACAGTCACAGCTGCTGATATCTAAGACCTGTAATAATGTCATTTAAACTCAGTGGTTTTAGAACTGGGGCTATGATTCTGGAACTCGATTTCACTTCAGTTACATTTCTGAAAAGCAAACCAGTTTTTGAGTTTGGATGCTAATAATTTGTTTTTGAAATATTGCAATTTTTTAAGGAGACTTGTGTTTCTGTGACTAATTTACTTCACAACCAAATATCAATTTTCATCAACCTCATTTGTATTTTATGCTTACAGCTAATTGGTAAATCCTGCTATGCTAGCATGCTGTCACATACAGACCATTAGCATTTGAAGGTCTTAAATTAGCTTCAACAAAACCAAAACAAGGTCCTATGGGTCTAAGCAGAGCAGTAAAATTATAATAATAGAAACACATTTTCCTATATTTATGCAATTATTTTTAAAAATGCCCAAGATAAACTTTGTTTTTAATAGCTTTAGGTCAATGGTGAAACTGGCCAACTCCAAACCAAGTCACTGCGCAAGACACCCAAACCCCAAGTTCCCAAAATGCAATTTGTATTTGACTGCAGAGAAACAAAAGTGCTACACTTTGTGGAAAGAGTGAATGAGAAACAGCTGAAAGTAGATTGTAGATCCTTAACAAGATTTATATACACTATATATCTATGGATAATATACTGTATATCTTTTCTGTCGTATTTTTTATTTCCAAGATGCTTTCTAAATATAAATAACCCCCCAGGATACAGAGCATCTCCTGCTTAATCACATTTAGAAGCCTAATATTTCTGAAATAACACAAAAACTAAAATCACATTTCTTACATCTGCAGCTTGCATATATAATCTAAGCGTGTTCTGCTCTAGAGAATCCTGCATAAATATAAGGCCTGTCCCACAGATGATAGCATCATCCATTATGTACCCATGCTACATACAAATGAAATTAGCATAAACATGATTAGGGCATTAAAAGGGTTGGGGGGTTACTGTTATTTGTGGGCGGTGAGGTTAAGCTGGGAAGAAGTAGGTTCTAGCTGATGAATTATGGGATTCTAAACAAGGAAATTTTAAAGTATGATTATAACATACACAACACAAAAAACTGAAGATGGCAGGCAGCAGCTGTAAGCAGTGCGTACTGTCTGCCTAAACATTATTTCACCCTTGAGAGTGAATAAATTGCTGGTATTCACACAAAAGAGCTTATGCTTTCTCATGAAAAACAATCTCTTCACAGCCCTCTCCTCCGAGCAGTACACAGAATCCAGACTGATTTAGCGCCAGTGTTTCAGATGAATACAAATATTCTCAAATAACTCAACAGTTTCAAAATGTATTAAACCCGCCCTGTGATGTGCTCTCGGTCAATCCTTCAGGGTTGGGTCTGTGGACGGATTACACAGCAGGACTTTAGGGGGGTTTGGTAGGGGGTCGGGTTGTGAGATGGTGGATGTAAAGTTGGCAGAGTGGTTCGGTACCTCAAGGCCAGGCTTGAGGGTGGATGCTGGCAGAACCCCCGTCTGACACCACCAGCAGGTCTCCTCTGGATATCCTTCACAACACCATCCTTGTTTCTTCCCTCAAGACAGCTGCTCTTCCGACCCAAAGCCCCCTACACCCTTTCCTTCTCTTTCTAACCCAACATTTCTCAAATTATGCATCATCTTTTTGTGAATTACAACACTCGCTATGCACTCCTGGTGGACAATGTTGCAATTACACATACTCCATTACAGTCACATTCATGAAAATTCAATCTTTTCCCAGAATTATCTGTGCCATGATTACTTATCCACCTGTAGTTCATGTTTTGTAAAACACCTTGTTGCTAATAAGACGTCTGTAACATTTCAAAAGCTTGAAGTAACGAAGAAAAGATCTTTGAGTGTTCCTCTTTGTTCAGCGTTTCTGATCATCCAAAATACATTTCTTTGTTGATTTAACAAGATGTTTAGGATTACAGTGGACCCCCAAGGTTTGTGGGTGTTTTGTGGCTCCCAGATATTGATCTGAAATGACCTGATATGTAACCTAGCAATGTTCTCTCTGCCTTTGGAAGAGAAATAGGCCCACAACATAACAGATTCACCTCAACGTGATTGTTTTTCACTTTTCATCGATTGTTTCACTCCAAACCCACCTGGATCATCTGATGGCAAAAATCTTGAGTTTGCACCTCTTTATTACCACTTCTGTCTGCACACCCTGATGATGCTGCTTAAGTCAATTGTACAAATCCCCTTTTATTTATCTTCCATGTGTTGTGAAAGAGATGCTCACAACAAGAACAGCAGGAATGATGTTACAAAAACTAAAAATAAAACCTATAAGTAAGACTCTCTTCTGGTAGCGTTGTATATTAGCTTTGAATATAGGAAGGTTTTCTCTGCAGCAGTGTCTACTGTTTAAAATGATTTGTGCAATAAGTGACATGTGCCTTGAGAGAAGGGAGAGACTTCAAAGGGGACATTTTGATGTCAGATTTCTCTCAACTCATATTTCAAGCTGAGGTATACTCAGCCCTTTAATCCCATCTGACCAAGAGCAGAGCTTAGAAGATAACTTGGTTCTCCATCAGCCTGGTTTGTCACAGTTCCAGCTGTTTTAAACTTTTCTGTTATTGCTCTAACTGCAGCTTTCAGGAAAGCAGCAGTTTTTTAAATACCTTTTCTTAACTATGAAAATTAAATTGCATTTCCTTTTATTTATCTCAAGAGAAAATGAAATGTCATAAGTCATATCTACATAACTTCAAAGAGTCATTGTGGATGGTGATGCTGTGGGTAGGAAGGATCTCCGATAGCAGTCAGTCTTGCAAAGAATCTGTAGAGGCCTCTGACTGAAGACTGTTGCTACAATACAGTATAATGACTGTCATGAAATTTTAACAGCTCCATATCCAGACAGCAGAGACGATATTCCACAGTAACATGTCCTGGATGACAGCGTCAGTTGAAGCCAAGCACTGCTAATCCGCCTCATTTGCTTTTGCCGCTCTTCTTTAAATCTCTGTCTGGCTGTACTGGAAGCCTTCATTGTCATTGCGCTGAAACAGTACAAGATTTGGAGTGCAGCTCACTGGAACAAGGTAAGACATTCAAATGAATTAAAAGCTAAATAATTAAAGCTCACCAGATAAAATACATTTACTCAAGATAAAACGACAAAGTAAATCAGTGGTTATTTACTACAGATATAGCAAATGGAAAAAAGCTCAGATAATCAAGAAGTCCTAGATTTGATGACTCCTGCCAGAAGGTGATAGTACAGCCAGGATTGGTAATATTCTTGATGATGTTTGAGGCTTTTGATAAAATGCGCCTCTTTGCAATATTTTGCAGGAAAGGGAGGGGACACCAATGATCTTTTCTGCCATCTTGTCTGCGGCCATGCATCCAGCATACCGCAGAAATACAGTGTGCCATAACACCCTCAACTGTCAAAGTATAAATGGATATCAGCAGTCTTTGACTTAGTTGAGTTTTCCTCAGGATTTTTAAAAAGTGGAATGAAAAAAGTGGATAAGAAGCAGGTCAGAGAGACACTGGAGCCATTGTGATCGATGGGAAAGATGGTTTGAATGTCTTCTCTCTGCATCCATGAAGCCTTTGAGATTTGGGATCGTACTTCAGGTGTCATTTGAGCTTTGGGGACGTTAATCAACTCCTCCCAGTTGTAAACGCAACACCTTGTTGCTATGACTTCGCATCATTAGTATCCGAAAGTAAAATAAGTAAGAGTAAAAATCCATATTTGGATGAATAGTTGTCCAAATATGTAATACCTCAACCCAAACAAATATGAATAAAGTTAAGTGTAAGTTAGAAATGTTCTTCGGTTACCTGAAATTTAGAGGAAATGTTTTCAGGACCATAATAAACGCTGCACTAGTGATTTTTGCATGAGGCAATTATTTTTTCTCCACTGAATAAATTGAATTAGGTTAGAGGTTGGACTGAGGTTCAGTGTGAGATTATGTTACTGTAATAAAAGTTGAAGTTATTTGAATTGTTTCTTCACATCTTTGCAATAGGCTGCCAATAAGTGTGAAGGGTGTTTATGTATATATGAATTTTGAAAGCCCAGTCTTCATATCCAGAGCCCAGCGATGTCACTTGTCAATATCTTGTGTGGTTCTGGCTGGCATTTGAAGCCACAACAATAATTCACAAATAAACTATAACTGAGCTGCAAAATTATGAAACACAGCCGGCGCATAAAATAAAACTTCACTGCAAAATTTACAGCCTGTTTTACATGCAGCTGCGGTTAGAGAGGAGCAGCCGATATATTGACAATATATAATAAAAAATGCAATAATGTCACCACAGATCATATATGTTCCTAAATATAACCAGATATTGGCAACATGTGTATCTTGTTTGTGGTGGTTTCTGTTTGCAAAGTTTCCATGAAACCTCGACTAATTTAATTACAACTTTAATAGTTTCTGAAATGGATCTGGAAGCATTTTCTTCTGAAAGTACAGAATTATTTGAAGTACCACTGAACACGTTTTTTAAACTGTTTTGTCTTCACTTCTAAAGCATTGCATATTTACAGCTACATTAAAGTTTCTAGAAAACTGTGCAGTCATTAAATACATTTTATTACAACTGTGAATATGAACTGCAGTGGAAAAACATGTTTCAGATCATCTAACAAATTGCAAGATCAGACAACGATAACTTGTAAGTTATTGTTTTTTTTATTTTCATAAGGAAAATAATACTTTCCACCTGGACTTTTTATCCTAATTGATTATTACATTTATTTCCTTTGGCACCTTATGCTTTGCTTTCTGCTATCTTTTGGCAAACTTTATGTTGTCACACAGGTTATTAGGTGATTTTTTTTATTTTCTTTTTTTATTTACAGATGCCACAAAGTGTCAAAGTCAAAGTAGATGTCATCTGTAGATGAAGGTATGTTTCAGTGTGAAGATATTTTCTTCACATATTTACTTGTCTTGAATAAAGTGCTCTGTTGTCTTTCTAATTCTGAATAGTGGCTTGGAGGAAAGTTTCATGTAATATTTATAAATCAAGGTAACAAAAGTAAAAAATTATATATAGAATATGTTTGAAGGTAAGCCTTTTTTTTTCCTCCTTTGGGAGATTAAAAACAGAAAGTTGAGAAGTAGAAAAGCATTGTCTGTTGAGTTTCTCATGTCTTCCATGTCCAGACAGCAGACAGTATGTCCTATATACGTCCAGCCCGCTCTAACTGAATGCTTTTTTCTTTTTTTCCTGTCTCTGGGAGGTGTGAGTTTCTGTTGTAATGCTGAAGAAAAAAAACAAAAAAAAACGGGCATTAGACAGAGGAAGAATAGAAGAGAGAGCTTTAAAAGCCACTAAAAGCTTCTCCAGCTCCACATCTGTGCAGAAGAGAAGTAAAAAATTTACCGTGAAGACACGTTCTTTTCTTTTGCTCTGTTTTCTCCCAGGTTGCTGCTGTGCGCTGCAGCCCCCCTCGCCCCCCACGTCTTTATTCACTCATGTATGAGCCCCTGAAAATCCAGCCTCTCCCTCTGCCCCGTCGCCTCCCTCTGCGCCTCTCTGTGGCAGATGGGCACTGTGTGTGACAGCAGGGTCATTGGGTCACATCCACATGGGGTCGGGGTCTCCTTTTGTCTGCTGGTGTGTTGAAGAGTGTAATTTGACCTCTTGCACACGGACACATTTATTAGAGCTGTTGTCTTACTGTTTGCAGAGTATTTGCATTTTGTGTACAGGTAAACATGCCGCTCGTGCGTCCGCTTGTTTACGCGCTCTGATAAAGGAGCGAATTGTCCTGCATGCCTGCGTCTCTGCATCGAGTGTTCATGGATTAACAAAAAATTTACACCACAATAAGTCAGGTGGAAAAATAGGGAAATGGTTTGTAACCTTTAGCTCCTCCGTTTAGCCTTACCCACACACACACGCATACATATATATGTGGGCACACACACTTCCCCCTGCTGTGCCTCTAGTCTCAGACATGACATGCATGACCGTGTCTGTGAGGCAGTCACGCATGTTTCCAGAAGTGTCTGAGCTTGTGTACGTCTGAGAGTGTGTGTGGGTGTGTGTGTATCGGGGGTCGGCGGGAAGAGAGAAGCGATTGCAAAGGATGAGAGTATTTATTTGCGTGATGGTGTGTGACGCAGATTCCGTATGTGTGTGTGTGTGTGTGTGAAACAGAAGCCTCAGGCCATGCTCATCAGCAGAGAGACCGAGATTTGCATAATGAAATCCTCTCTATCGCACCGCCGCAGAGGACAAAATAAAACAAGACCCTTAACCAACTCTTCAGAATCACAGGTGAACAAAACAAAGAGCAGACCCTCTCTGTTATCCTGCAGTCTTCCATTGTTGGGCCTTTTCAGGGTTAGAAGAGCTGGGTGGCTCTGATGTGTGTATATATATTAGTTTACTTTATTGCTGCTCTCCAGGAATGATGTGTTTTTGTTGCAACGTGGCCGTCAGTCATTGCAGCCAAGTCACTAGCTGCATTTCCATCGGCCAAATAATTGCACATTTTGAATTTCGAAAATAAATGTGCTTACTTGAAATGTGCCAATTTGAAAAAACAGTTGTTTTTTTTTATTAAAAGTTTTGGATAGATCAAAATTGCTTTATTTCGCACAACTGCAATAGAAACTTTTTTTCATATCACAAAAACCGGATGTTACTACTGGCGAACAAAAAGACCACAACCAAAGGAAGTGGTAGGAGGTTTATTCTTATTTTTATAGATTTTAATTGTGTTTCTTATTTAATGGAAACACTGCAATTGCGAAATTGTATTTTTTTGACAGTCGTGGAATATTGACATAGTTTAGCGCATATTTGTAATGGAAACACAGCTACTGATACTGATGCTTTACCAAACTGGGTTTACAAGAACCAGCTAACATTTTAACAATGTTTTAAGATGGCTAAATGTTCTTTTTTGTTCTACTTTCATAAATTCATCTGAACTGATCTAATTCATCTAAATTAATTCAGTTCTGCAGTGCTTTCAAATCTGCTTTTCCTAAATAGAAGAAATATTCAGCATAGCTTTAACAGTGTTTGAAAGAAACTGTTCTAAAATAAAGTTGTTCAGGTCTGAGCAATAAGAGAATCTGGGCTACGATAAAAAAAAACAGCGTCAAATAAAACCTTTGTTTTAATAAACTGTTGTTCCGTGTAGAATCATCCACTCTGAGTTTGACCAGTCTGAGTATTTTGGATTTTAAACTTCAAGTATCAAATTCAGTCTGAGTTAAAAAAAATAGTTTTTTACTTTAGAGTCTGATCACTAGGAGCTGTTCAGACTTTGCCAGGTCATATGGCAGTGAACATCCCTTGTCAAATCCAGTCACAAATTCCCTATCGGATTTAAGTCTGGGTTTTGACTAGGCCACTCCAGTCAAAACAATCGCAACAAAATGCACTTGTTGTCTTCAAACCATTTCTGTGTATCTTTGGCTAGATGCTGGATGAACCTCTGTTTTATTAGATCATTAGGTCATTATGCACTTATGCAATGTTTTTATTTAATTGTCATTCTGTTGAAATTTGAGTCTGGGTAAGTATGGAACAGATACTGAAAATATTTAGAACCAGAGAGTCTGCTGTTGAATAACCCAATCATAGCAGTTATCAAATAAGTTTCACATTACAGAGAAGCCCAGTTTTGCATATCATAGTAGGATCCATGTACCTGTCAGATGAGGTGATAGGTGGCACATTCAGATTTGCATGACTGCCAGACAAGAAATCCACCACCTCTGCTGTTTGGCTGAGTAAAACGTGCTGCACATTTCAGCAGCAGAAGAGAGGAGTCAGCAGCAATGGGAGGGGGGGGGGTGGTTGTTAACTGGCCGCTGTAGGAGGCTTGAAGAGGGGACAGAAGGCGGCAAAGTGGTGAAATTCAGACAGAACTACAGAGAGGGAGAGATCAGTTGTTCTGGAAGTGCATCATTTTTCTTTGGAAAGTGACCAGCAGCTGTTGTGCGTAATTAGGTTGTAGGGTAGGCGGGCAAGATGTACAGAAAGAGATTTTGTTGAAGTATTAGGGAAGAAAAGCCTCCTGTAGGTGAGCTTGTGATGAGTGGATATAAGTGCATGTGTGTTTAGGTTGTGCGCAGGCTCCACCTGTTTCATCACAGGAAAAAATAACCTAAGAAAAAAATTCTGAGCATGTCGACAAGCAAGGGCAGAAGCAGTGGAGGATTTCAACGGGTCTTAAGGATGTTTCTCCTCTGTGTGCTTCTAGGAGTCATGCTGACAGCAGGTCTGCTCGACGAAGCCTTCCATATGCACTCATTTGGCATTCTCCAGCTTCTAAAGCGGCTCTTCAGCAGCATAATCTCCACATGGGAATGGTTTACGGTGCCGTGTGGGTGATGGAAACAAAGCTTTTCTCTGACACTGATTAGGTACTTCTGTGTAGCAGCTGTGTTAAGGTGTCTGTCGGCTGCGATTGTCTCTGTGATTGCTGATTTTGTGTATCGAGAAAAGGCAATCACAAGGTTTCTGCGCAGAAACACGGAAACCACCATCAGTACGTCTTCAAAACATACAAGCAAGAAAAGTACAACCCACTTATTTATTTGAACAAGCATGAGTGCAATCATCTGTAGGGAGGGGAAAAAAAGAGAAAAGCAAATGCTACTTTGACGAGCAAATAAAACTTCTGCAGCATCCTCCTACAGCTCAAATAGATGGCAGCTAAAGTTGTATTACAGATTTCGGTGGCTCACCAGGTAATTATATGTGCAACAAACAAGAATGAAACGTCTCAATTTGGAAACAGACAGAAAGAGGAATTTTCAAAATCGGACAAATTTTAAATAAAAAAAAAGGAACAAAAAAAAGCTACACAAAGCTGCTAACTAACCAGGTTTTGAGGGTAACATGATATTAAGGCGTGAAGAAATATCCAACATCATTAAAACTGTCGGTATATTTGCTGTCATTTGTCCAGAGAATTGTTTAAGTTGTTTATGGTGTTTGTGTCTTCCTTTAAAAATAAAAAAGGTAAGTCAAGTTTATTTGTGTGGCACATTTTTGCAACAAACAATTCAAGGTGCTTTGCATAATAAAAACACTTTAAAAATGTATAAATAGGAGGGTCTCCAAGATTCAACCTTAGGTTACCCCACATGGGATGTTTGTCAACTGAAATTAGCAGCTAGTCAGAGCTAGCATCTGCTTTACCAAACTGAAAATGTTGATAGATTTATCTCCTGCAGGCAATATTTTGATATCTTATAGTCTCCTAACATAATCCTAGCTATAGAAAAATCTAATTCATCCGGTTAAATGACAGGCTTCAGATGTTTTGCTTCAGATAAAGCTAAACAGTGATCTAAATCCAACTGAATGTTCTAATTTTAAGTTGAAAGAAGCCAGAAAGGTGCAGAAAAACTGGCCTTCCTCAGATGACCACCTCAGGCTATAATTAGTAATTGCTGATGAATTCCTTGAACGTTGGAAAAGGAGAATGAAGCCAAATCTACATTCGAGTTAAGCTTTGGACAGTTTTTTATAGACATAAAAAAAGCTGATAAGCTAGAAGCTGATAAGAAGATATAGCATTTCTTATAATAGATTTTAACACCACAGCAACATGTACTCTCAAAAAGGTAAAAGTACCACGTGCTGAAATATTTTTATTCAAATATGAGCCCACACTTGTAGAGATAAACAGTTAATTTCTTCTGCAGTCTTGGCTGATTTTGCACCAGGTTGGACTGTGAGATTAGTGTGTTGGTGAGAAATCAGACTTGCAAAGTAAAGTAAAGTTGCTGGACATCAGTTTCTTTACACCAAAAATCTATTTTAAAGCAAAATTGACATTTTTAAATGACATTTAAAAAGGCGCTCTACAGACTAATGGGTGACGGAAAAACCTGTGATTTATATTCATTTTTTTGTTTTTTTTCCCAGGCCTGGTGTTACTTGATAATTTCTGAGCATATCTGTTCACCTCAAACTAAGTCTTTCACCATCAAGTCTTCAGTTTAAGTACACAGAACTGTCTACATGCAGCATTTACAGACAAATTTGCATAATTCTATGAGCACTTAAGTAACTGTGTAATGTGTTCATGTTTCTGCATAATGTATTTTATAGGATAACAGCATAATCTTCCATTCCTTCTGGGAAGCAGTTCGTGTGTGGATTTTCACTTAAACATGTCTGGATCATGAAATTGTACTTTTATGTGTTTCTCATGCTTGAGTATAGGAACTGTGTGGAAGCTTGTGTGGCTAAATGACCGTGTTTCTGCGTGTTGGTGCACAATGTGGTCAGTAGCTCAAAAAGGTTGTGTCATACTTAAACCACAAACCTCAGCTACAGTAAGACCAATACAGTAAAAATATTTATAGTCACTCGTTGCACAGCTCTGACGCGTATAAATCTACTGCAAGTGTTGGTTTCAAAAGCTTTGTTGAGAAGAAGATAGAATTGGCATTTCTTCTGCCTGATGCAGTAATTTTGTTTTTTTATTTTTACTCTTTGTATTTTATTCCTTAAAATATTAGAATTTGAGCATAACTTTAGATTTTTTATCTACATCACTTGCATTGAACGGTTGCAGCAAGAAGGTCCTGCGTTTATATTCCTCCTGCATGGAGTTTGCATGTTCCACTCATGCTAGGCTTTCTCTGGTTACTCCAGCTTCCTCCCACAGTCCAAAAACAAAACTGTTAGGTTAAATGAATAATCTAAAGGCGTAAGTGAGTGTGTGGATTGGAGTTTGTCCTGTGACGGACTGGCGACATGTCCAGGGCGTACCCCAACCCTCGACCGATGACTGCTGCAGACAGGCACCAGCCCCCTGTGAGGATAAGTAGGTATAAAAACAATGTATGGATTACATGATTTTCACAGATTAAACCAGATGTTTTCAAACTGTTACTTAGTTATCAAATAGTGTTTTATGTTTCTTGGATTCCAACTTTTTACTTGCATAAAAATCCTATAACGTTGCCTTTACTTCAGTACAATTTTTGGCTACTGTACCCAATTCTGGCAGTTGCGCAGGGCAGCATCACAAAGCATTACATAAAAAAATATATATATATTACTTATAACTCAGATGAACAGTTAAGCAAATTTTATATTCCTTTTAAAAATATGCAGTCAGTGGGCGACCAATTCAGAATAAGCCTAGGTTGTGTGTTCTGTATTTTATTCCGTATCAGAATCTGATGATTCACATCTGACTGAACTAGAGTGGTTTTGCAAAAATCTGCTTCTGTATGTGCAAACATAGTAACAACATATCTCAAAAGGCTTACAGCTGTGTTTGCTAATTTCTATTAGTACATTTAATTCCAAAAACCTCTATCCACTTCATTACTTTGCCCTGTTTTATGCCAGTCTGTCACATAAAAATCCTTTCAAAATACATTTAAATTAGAGACTACTTGATGACAAAATGGGCTATGGTGCTGAATTCCTCCCAAAATGTCTGGCATTTTATATTTTGAGTGCCAAAAAAGTCAGACAGAGAAGTAATTTGTTTGTTTGTGTAACAAAATGGGCCTTTGTAGATGGTTTTTGTTAGTGGTTTTAGTCATTTTCACACTTCTCTTTCCCATTAGAGCCACTGGAGTGTTTTTTGACCTCCATCCATCTCGTCCCATCAAACCTAACCCCAAACCAGAGATAAAAAGTCTATCCAGCAGCCAAACTTCTTAACCTGCACCACTTCACAACACTCTCCTCCCGCTATTACCAACCACTTACCACACCTCACACACCAGTTAGAAAATCAATACGTTTACCATCCCTGAGTGTGTGTCCGTGTGTGTGAGAGAGAGGCCCCAGCTCTTAGCTTTCAAAGCAAAACTCCCCACTCCCTGCTCACCACTCATGAACCCTGTGCCGTCCCGCAGCTTCTCAAGCCCGCATGTTTGAAACAAAGCCCGGGGCGCACCTTTGTCTGCAGCCAGCTGCAGCGTGAATGCATTCACGGTGACACAGTCACACAGATAAACCTAATGAAGGTTTGCTGAATGTGAAGCCCTAACCCTTACTGATGGTAGTGGTACAGTGTGGAGCAGCCCCCGTTCTCCCTTTGGTATGCTGACCACACACACACACATGTCCCTATTCTGGGCCTTGTTTTCTGTTTCCTTTAGCAACGGAAGTCCAGCATTTCAGAAAGCTGCTACACAAAACAAATATCCGTCCGAACTCTTCTGCCTCCCTTAATTCGCTCTTTTACTCTCAAACCTTCTCTCCTGTATGTCTTTCTTTCCCATCACCCTCTTTAGTTCTCTCATCAAATTTCAATCTGAGTCATTTGTCTTTCGCTCTTTTCTTTTCGTCCTTTCTGTTGGCTACCTCTCCCCCCTTCCTTATGCCCGCTCAGGGCCCGGTTCGCACACTAACACGGCTCAGTGCCTCCCTGAACACACACCATTCTCCATGCTTTATTGTTCGCCCTGACAGCTTTTGTACTTAGGGAGAAAAAGCAACCTCTAGCCTCCTCCACCCTCCCTCCATCCATCCCTCCAAACTCACCGACTCCCCCGTCCTCTTCTCCCTGCCTTCACACTTGCACTCCCCCTTACCATCAGCCCTCATGACCAGTGGTCCACACACACATGCACGCAGACAGACACACACATTCCACGTTCATAAAGGTCAAAGGGTGCAGCTGCCTCAATAAAGAGATTGGGGGTGTAAGGAGGAGAGGAGGCGGGTGACTCATTCACTTTCTTCTCTTTCGGCAGAATAAAAACTTGGAGCATTAAGGGGTCTAGGTTGGATATTTTGAAGGTTTAGTCGAGGTGCTGTTGGGAAGCCTGGGGGTTTACCTCTGTCTCCAACTCTGTTTACTCTCTTTTGGCTGCAGCCAATGTAAACAGGAACAGTTGGTTACCGCTGTTTACCAGAGAGGATCCTTGGCGTTGCTGCCGTCTTTGTGCTGATGATGACCAACAAGCCGGGTCTTCTGTTTGCTAACAAAGAAAACTCTCCACCGCTGATCTGATACAGTTTTATTGGCCAGTTGTCTAATACTAACAGGATAAAGATTTCTACCTGACTGCAGCAGTTTAAAGTATAACGTTCTGCTCTTGTATTCTCAAAGATTCTCAGAGAGTTCCCATCTTAGCCTAAAAATCTCTGCCAAGGAGAAGTGATTCAGTCAGCTGATGAGAATGACTGAGCGAGGAGATGACAGAAATTCCCGTCTTAGTGAGGAGGTTTGGTTGACCCCGTTGCTAGGGGTGATGCTATCTTCTTGGGACTGTGATTGGCTCTTTTTTGTCTTCTACTTCTTGTTTAATTGCGGTTGCCAAACAACTTAATGGAGCATTGCAACCACCAACTGATACGTAGCGTGAACTAAATGTCACCAAGAAAAGAAAAAAAAACACTCTTATCCTATCACAGAAAGTACAGAACCTGGTACCTTTTACTTCATGATAGATATTAACCAATCACTGAATCTAGAATGGATTAGGAAATTAAATTATTTGCCACACAGTATCAACATGTTTCATTGCACCTTACGTACATCATCGTTATTTTGATTCGTCATGGTTTTTCACCATGCTGGTCATTTTACTTCATCATCTATTTGATAGTTTATGAGTTCAGCTGTCTGCAATTCATTTTATTAACTACTGGCATAAAGTTGTATACAAGTGGTTCTTCCTCCATCTTCCCTGCGTAAGACAATTTTATTCTCACTAAAGGTCCTCCTCACTACTAACATTTTGTCACATTACAAGCTCTCTGAAGGTTTAAGATGCTATGTGAATAACTTTCATCTTATCAAGAAAAAATTCTAAGAAAAATGTTAGAGTTCCAGAAATTGTCAGTGTTCCTAAATTGAGATCACGAGGAGCTACTTTTAGTATTCTTTGAGAATAAGGACCCTGAAGCTTTCAGACACTGACGGTTCTTATCCTGACAAGATGGTAGCTCGCCACCTTCAGCGTGTGAGTGTGTGTGTGTGTGAATGACTGAATGTAGTGTGAAGCACTTTAGGGTGCAATGAACTTGATAAAGCACTGTAAAAGTACAGGCCATTTAAAATGTTATGCATAAAAGCTAAAATATATGCATACAAGGACTTAAACCTTTAAAAAAGCTGGTGGTGATGGTTGTTAAAATTGTTTAACTTCACAAGGCCAAGTCCTATTTTCTTTTTTATGATTATGATTGATTAAAGTTTGTAGATTTTCTTTTGTTGCATAGCAATTATTTGTTTGACAGTAATCATTTGAATGACCAATACTAGGAGCAACAGGAAAGTTCAACAAACTTTAATTACACAGTGTGCAAAAGTATTTTGAACCTCAAGGGTATCAAGTTATTAATAACTGTTCCCACTCTATGTGAGGTCTAAATGAAGGAAAGGTCAGGATGTTCTCCATCAGCGGCAGTAATTACCCAAACTTGAGCCAAATGCCTTACTGTCAGACAATACAAACATCACGAGACGAGCACAAGGAGACAGACCCGTAGCAACAGAATGATCTGACGAGCTGAGAAATATTTAAGCTGGATATTTGATTATTGAACAATGAGCAGGTGATGAGCAGGTTGATAAGAAACCTGGTGCAGCTGTGAAGGGAGGCAAGAAACTGAAGTTAAACTGAAGAAATGGGTGAAAATGGATGACAGAACAGAGGAAACAAAGAAACAGAAGATGAATACTAAAACAAAGCAAACCAAACCAAAAGGTCCCAAAGATCATGACAAATGAAACCATGGAGCAGATTTGAATCATAATGGAGCTACAACAGAACCAAAATGGAACCCCGGAAGAAATACCATTCAATATTAGAACCATAGTGGAACCAGAATGGAGCCATGATGGAAAAACAAATGAACTATGATTGAACCACAATGTAAATTATGATGGAAGATGGATGAAAACGCAATGAAACCACGAGGAAACCTGGTGAACCTGAGATGAAAACATAATGGAGGTGACTCCATTATGTTGAGGTTCTAATGTTGAGGTTCTAATGTGATTAGAACCTCAATGCAACTGGAATTATGGAAAACATTCTGTGAGGGAATCAAGTGGAAACAGACTGAAATCTTCTTGGAAGAACAATGGAACTGAGATGGAAAGATAATGAGCGATAATGGAAACTTAATGGAACCACAAAAGCATCATGTTCATAAAATGGATACTCATTTAGTGTGTGTCCATTTGGGTCGCATGGTGCTACAGTTAGCAGCACCATTGCCTTGCAGCCAGATGGTCCTTGGTTCAAATCCCAGCCTGGTGTCTCTGCATGGATTGTGCATGTTCTCCATATGCATGTGTGGGTTCTCCCCGGGTACTCCGGCTTCCTCCCACAGTCCAAACACACTACTGGGTTAGGAAAACATCATAAATATATTAGAAATGTGACTTTAGTTGGTTTGGTTGGCTGAAATTGGTTTACTTTATAAAAATAATTTTTGTTTCATGATGATAACATTTGAATAAACTTCATTGGACTTTCATCAGGTCTACTGCACTCTGTGTTTCCCAGTTTTGTCACCTTTAAGCTTTCTTTGCAGTGAAACTCAGACTTCTTGTGTGGTTTCCTCTCAACAGCAGCAGCACTTTCTTTCACCTCCTTCAAATCCCCTGAATTTGTTCAGTGCACCTTTGATGAAACAAAAACAGGAAAGTGTTCTCTCTCGGTAATACCTCCGTCTGCTGAGTATCATTTAGAATCGTTTTAATTATTCCCAACATCTCGCAGGGATCATTTTTATTCACTTAAAAGTGCTGTATCATTTCTAAAAGGGACAGAGAGTGCCTCGGGTCATCTGAAAAGGATGCATTAACCTCTGTAAAAGTGCCACAAACTGTCACAAAATGATTTATCACTTTAATATCACAACACAGTGGGACGTTACAGAAGGTAAAAGATGTTAGATTTAATGTCCTGCAATAACACCTGTCCTCTGGAAGGTCTAAAATCAGAGAACAAGCCAGAGGACTGCGAGATGTGGAGTTTTCACTCACATCAGCTTCCACCTCCAAAAGCTACTGGAGAGGGACCGGTGTGAAATCCTTCTTGATGGGCTGAAAAGTGTCTTTAAGGATGCCAAGACTCTCCTTCTCAAGTATGTCAGAGGGTGTAGCGCTAACCAGGATGACTTTGGCATGATCACACTTAGACTCGGCTGAGGGAAATTTAAATCAGATTCCCCTTTGAACGGGATTTGCTTTGAACTCTGCCTGGGCATCGTTTATATATATAAAAAAAAAAAAAAAAGAGAAAAAAAAGGAGGGGTCTCATGACACAATTTGATTGTGGAAATATGTGCAGGTGGTAATCCGCCTTCCTTTGGTATTTCCTAAACTTTGAACTTGACATTAGAAACTTCCCAGCGTTTTTCATCCTTGCCTTTTTGTTATGCGCACACTTCCTCCCCGTGGTGGTGATGCATTAAATGTTTGAAAAAGGTGTGACACACACAAATTGGCATGATGAAAACCCTGCTGTGTCTTGCGTGTTGCGCTGTCTCCTCTTTGCAAAAACAGAACACGTCTTTCATTGTTAATTAGTGTGGCGGCGCGGCACAAAAAGATCCAGGACATTCCTATCAAATGCCAGGGATGCTTGCGCTGAAATAAAGTTGAAGATACATCAGCCAAGAGGCAAAGGAAGGTTAGGAATCCGTGTTTGTTACAAACACGGCAGTAAAGAGTTAGAAGCTAGTCTTGCTGTCTAATAACAATCTTCAGCAGTGTGTGGTTTAGTGATACAGGCTCCTGGTCTCGAAACAACCGTCTGGGGTTCAATTCCCGACTCGGAGACGTTTGCTGCATGTCTCCCCCCTTCTCTCTCTGCCATTTTCCTGTTCCAAATACTCTAAATAAAGGCAACTAGTGCAAACTTTAAAAACCTTAAAAATTGATTTACCACTTGGTTGTAGTAGAGCGCAGTTGTGAAGAAGGAAAATTATATAGTTTTGTTTTCTCAAATAAAAATCTGAAAATTGTGGCATGCATTTGTGTTCAGCCACCTGAAGACAACTGTAAAACCAAGACATGGCCGTCCACCTAAATCAGGGGTGTCAAATTTATTTTTGTTTTGGGTCAAATCAAGATCATGAATGCTCTTAAAGGGCCGGTTGAGGGCCAGACACCTCACACATCTGGCATTTACGGAAAAATATCAGGAAAAATGATATATTTTCTAGACTAAAAGTCACACTGTCAGTTTGGCTGTTTCTGCGACTTATAGACAAGTGTGAATTCAATGTATATAATCCTCTTTACGCTCTATATTTTTATTTAAATTTCAGAATATACCTCATTGTATTGTAAGAGCCATAAGAAGTCGACTTTGCCACTAGCCATGTAGGAAACGTGTAGAAGAAGGTGTTCTGGTCAGGTGAGGCTAAACTCGACTCACATGCCTCACTGCATGCATTATGAAAGCTAACACACTAAAAATGTAATAAAAAAACACAGTGGTGGCAGTATCCTGAAGGCTGCAAGAGACATGAGACTGGGACGGACTCTCCAACAACCCCAAACATTCCACCAGAACTACAATGGAATGGTTTTCATCAAAACGTATTCACAAGTTAAAATGGTTTAGTCAAAGTCAAGACCTAACCTCAAATGAGAATCCCATCTGCCTGAGCTTGAGCTAATGTGCAAAAAAAATGGACAGTCAAAGCTGGTGGAGACGCGCCCTAAATGACTTGCAGCTGGAGCTGAAGTGAAAGATGTGTCTAAAAAGTGTTCACTCAGAGGCACCGACTACAAACTCATGCAAAACTTGTGTTTTATTTGCTGGGCGTCACTTTAATTCGGTCTTAAACATCACCAAAAAATCCCACCAAAATACATTGAAGCTTGTGGTCAGGTGACAAAATGTGGAAAATTTGAAGAATCACAAACAAGACAAACTGCTCATCCAGAAACCCCCAGCCCTCCTCGTCTCCATCGCTAACTGTAAAACCAAATTGTGTGCTTTAGCAGTTAAGCTTAATCCTGCGAGTCTGGCGCCCGTATACACCCTAAAGCCTTTTTTCGTAACTGCAGCTTTTTCCTGATCTGATTTGAGATTCTGCAATGAAAAAAAAATAAAAAAGAGAAAACCTTTTTCCTCCTGCTACCCGGCTGTCGCTGATGGAGGTTTTAACGCCGATAAGAGCCGCTCTTTGCGATTAGAGTTGCCATTTAGGGGAGAAATATAGAAGCAGCATGAACCAAATAACTAAAATCTTATTCATATTGTTACGATTCAGTGTTGTATTTAATTGATTAGCTAATGCTTTCATAAATAAAACTAATAAGGGGCAGCTGAGAACAGTTGCAGATGCATGGCAGTGAGATTAATGTTGCCTTTACAGGCATTTTATTTTTATTAGACTGATTTTTACATTAGCCTGTTTATGGTAATGAGCTCCTTGTAAAACAAATGTTTATTTTGATCCATTAAATCTTTTACGGTGCTCATTCTACAGCGATTGTTTCATCATATCATGACTGACAGTGCCTGTGGGCAACACGTCCCTCCATATGAATTTCCTCCTCCTCTTAAGAGAGCGCAACTGGAGTGAAGCTGGAGAACCTCTCACACGTCCCTGCAATAGTCGTGCAACACTTTGAAAGAACCAAACCTACAACTCTCACACTCCATATTCTCCGTTTGCGAAAATCCAGGCTCCAGTGTCTTGCTCGAGGAAACTTCAACAGAGAAGGCGCTGGGGAACAAAGAGGCTGAAATCCTTCCCCAAACCACAAGACCACCCCGACCGCCATGAAAGCCGCTCCTTTTGTCGGGGCGAGGGCATTCTTTCGCTTTAACAATGAACTTGAAATTCAAGCACATAAACGAGCCTCCTGATGAACGGGCACATGAAAACAATGGATGGGGTGTTTTGGAAATAAACTTTTTAATCATGACAAACTGGTGCGCACTGGGGGAGATTTGTTTTTGTGGGTTGGGCTGGAATTTTCTCTGAGAGCGCGGTTTATTTAACGTCTGATCGGGTTTGTTTATGAGTCCCGAGTGTCTGTGTGTTTGTGTGTGTACTTTATGTTGTCATGATGCAGCTGTTTATTGGTCTTGAGTGAGCCAGTGTGTGTATAGGAGCGTTTTAATGACACCTTCATATAACAGTGGTAAATCAAACGGAAAGAAAAGCAGCGATGTGATTTTGATGAGATGAGACCAGATCAGATGGTTATTGTTTTGAACTCTAGACTTATCATTCCACTTCAGGTCGTTTCACATTTTGTCTCTTTCTGGTGATAGACCAACACAAAGTAGTGTGTCAATGTGAAGTTTAAGGTTTTTTAACGTAATAAAGATTTGAAAAGTGTGGTGTTTATTTGTAATTACTCCCCTTAGTAAGCATTTTATAGAACTATGGCATCACATTTGTGCCAAAAATTCCTGAGCAGCTTATTGAGCTATGACAACAACACATTTATTAATCAAGTGGGGGATGTGACGTGGACTCAAAGCACAGAAGAAGAGGACAAGAAGGCAGAGGAGTAATACAATAAGAAAAAGGAAAGTTGATTTTTCCTTGGTTTTTTCTTTCATTTCTACTCTTCTTCGTCCTCCTCAGCTCATTTTCTTCTTCTTCTGTCAGGCCAAGTCCAGTGATGGATTTGATCTCAAAATCTGGCCAATCAGATTAATCAAAAGAGTTTCTTTTCCCACCTGACCAGTGTGCTCACTAAGCATAGAGAACGAGCACAATTTTCTTCAGACAGCGTCGACATTGAAGGCGTCCAAATTTAAAGACTCCTCCAAATTGTGTCCCATAAATGTGTCCTCGTTTCCTCCAGATTTTAAGATCTGGTTTGTCCTTTACAACCCGCCCCGTCCCAGGATTCATTGCAGGCCCAACAGGAGATTTTTGCTCTTGTAACAACGGCGGACGAAGCAGGAAACATTAATAATCATCTGTGAAAAGAGCGGAAACTTAAATAAAAAGTATATTACAATGTGGTACAAATAAACTAGAAACTTAAAGCAGACGTGTTGTTTGTCTTTTGTGATATGCCCAGACTAGTTTTTAATATCATTTTTGTAAGAAAAGTATTTATATAGTAGATTAAATAAATTGATTAAAAATAATTTATAGAAAATATTTCAAGTTCCATTTTTACCACTTTGTGGTAGCGCTGCCACGGTTGCTAGGCGACAAGACACGTGATGCAAGGGTGGGAAAATATTTGAAGGCTAGTCAGTCCAATTTTATATGTGCTCACTTCTGGTCTTTGTGGTCGGTTGACGTAGGCCGGGTCCTTTCTCTGAATTTGGACGCACCCATTTATCACTTCTTCTCCATTTCATAATTCAGTTCTACTTGTGTGGCCGTTAATTACATGAAACACAACGACAATACAGTAAACTTTGTGGTTGCCAAGTGACAGAATGCAGAAAAGTTTATGGGGTATGACTGCTTTTGCAAAGACACTGTACACCTCTAATCCTACTGCTGGTAAAACCTTAACGCTGCAGAAAAGATGCAACGCAAAAAAAAAACCCTCTTGAATGTGCAACATAGTGATACGCTTGAGTCAGACGCTCGTTGTTCTGAGCTGATGATTCACACTGAAGATGTGGAAATAATTAGCAGTCTCATTTTCTGTTATAACTAAGAAAGTCAGGAAAGATACCAACCAGACTGGATATTCTGTTCTCGCTTAATCCCGTTTTTGTACGTTGAGCTCGTCATTGGGAAAGCGTGCTCAAACACGACGAGCCGAGCGCACTCAGGCTGGATTAAAGGTCTCTAAATATCCTCCTTTTTTCCTTCTTTCACAACAGAAAATTCCTCAGTGACGAGGCAAAACTCATACGGCTGCAGAATGTTAAAGGAATAGTTCTGATTGTTGTGAAAAGTGCTTTTACTGATCATTTAGTCTGATTTTAAAATTAGTTTGGTGGTTCGAAACATTTAAATGCAACAAGAAATCAAAAAGGGAAGAAATCTCCAAGGTCACTGTACATGTAAAGGGGTTTAAAATAGCTCTGAAAAGAACATTTAACTTTGAAAGTAGCAGTGATCTTCAATTTTGAAAATATTTAATGTGAAGTTTCATAGCTTGATATAAGAGCTGCCATAGAAACAGCAATCATAGCATTTCCATGGAGGGAAAAGAATGCCGGAGCTCTTAATATTGTGAAACATTGTACAGTATGTGGTGAAGTTGTGCAAGTTATATCAAATCAAAATGCCATTATTTCCTCTGACGTCTCGAAGACGGATGAATGAAAAGAAAAAGCACAATTGATTATTTTCTTTGATTGAGTTGTTTTCTCCGTACGCCTCCATGCACACCAGAGAAATCCGAAGCTTGACAAGCCTGCCATGCCTGGTTACTGTAAATTATGATTGGACAATTACTGCTCATGCAAGGAGTTTACCAAACTGTCAGTCCGACGCCAGTGCATTCTCCAGCCAAACTCTACAGTTTGGTGCTGTTTACGAGAACAGATAATAGGTTTTCGTAAACTCATTACGAGATATCTCATTTTAGCTGCTGGGGTTCAGAAGCCTCATTAACCGAACACAACCTGCTTTGTGTTTTCCTGCAGGGCTCCAGTTGTTCCGATGCATATGGTACATCGGTGCAGGAGAAGGTGGGCGGTGTCAGGGGAGCGTTTTGCGTGACAAAACTTTGGCTGCGTCGACTTGATCCACTCGAGAACATTTACAAGTTAATCATGTGAAATGAACGCTCCTGTATCCTCTGGCTAAACAAACAGAGCAGCTCCAACCTGCTGCCGCGTCGTCCCCTCCAGCCACACTCCCACTGCGCAGCAGAACCGGCTCCTAACCGTCCCGCTCCCCGCTCCGGCTCACTGTCAGCTCCGCTTTAGCAGATCACTGCAGCTCTTGTCATCGGCTCGTTTATTAACAGTTTCTCACTCGGGGTAAAGAAAGTGAGGGATTTTGGCGGGGAGAGGAGGAGTGGAAAGAAAAAAAAACAGAACAGGCGTAAAGAGTGAGGAGCACATTTTCCGTCGCTAAGCTCCAAACTTTTTCACCCTTAAAAAAAAACAATCCTGATGTTTGTTGTGTGGTTTTCACATTTCAAAGTGCGAAGAGAGCCACTGGGTGCAGTGGTTAAACTGGGTGCTGTGGTGGCTGTGAGTTGTGGGTTTGATTCCAGCTTCATCCTGCCAGATGTTGTTCCGCTCTGCAAACCGGTGCATGTTTCTGGTGAATTCATGACTTGTAGTGGGAAAACTACTTAAACTAGACGGATTGGTCAGTGAGTCAAAAACACCTCATGTAGGTACTACAAGTTCACACCTGGTTCAATATGACAAAAAAAATTAAATAAAAAAAAACTTATGAAGCTTTTCAAAATTCAGTTCTGGATGTTTTTCCACATTTTTCTTTGTGTTCAAAAATGCACTCAATACTAAATGTGATGGTTTTTTTTTAAAATAATAATAATAAAACTTTATTTTCTATTCCATATCCATCCATCCTTCCTCCTGTCATCCACCCACCAATTCTAACCTTTATCCTAAAATTATTGCTTTACCAGCTAATATTGTTTTGCGTCTTCATGACAGCTAAGGGGTTAATGATTTTCATGTTGTGGTAAAACCAAAAACAAAACGTCCTAATTTGTGGGGTTTTTTTGTTTTTTTTCCTTCTCTCAGTCTCAAACGGTTTTCCCTACACAGAGCTGGGAATAGCAGAGAAAGGAAAGGAATCTGGAGACTCACAGACACAGCTGCCAGCATCAATCTAGTGAAATCGTGGATTTTCGTCTGATAATTCCTGATCCACTGAGGTTTAATTACTCTCCCTCGGAGCTGTCTGTGCTCTGCTGCACAGATAAAGCTTTCTGCAGACAATCAAGCAGCTTGACCTTTTAACCCTTCACTCTTCTTCCTCCGGTTGTGACGTGACATTTCAGGTCTGTCAGGTGCAGGCTGTCCCTGAACCCTGCCAGGCCTCCCTCCTCCGGGTGTGAAGGCGGTGGGCAGTACGGTAATCACAGCTACGTTAGCCTGATTCAGCAGCTCATTCCTGGGGATTCTGCTTTGATTTCCAGCATCTCTCTCTCTCTCTCTCCCCCAGCTCTTCCTCTCATCCTTGACCTTCGCTCGTACCCCCCTCGGATAAACGCGCCTTACTCGTCGGTGAGTCAAGTAGGCCTCTGCTTTGGTTTCAAGTTGTGCTTCGCCAGCAAAGCTTTTCAAAATCTAATTTAGGGGATTATCTCTATTGATTTAACTTAAAACCGATTCTTTTCCCCATCCCTCCTTCAGCTGCCGTGATAAAGACGGCACGTGCTCTTCCCTGGCTGCGCCGTTTCACTTGGCGACACACGGAAAGCGTGTTCGCCTTTGCGCGTCCAACTTTTTCTCTCCGTTTCTATTTTTTTTTTTTTTTCTGCCTATCTGCATCTGTCTGTGTGTGTTCTAGCGGCACACGTGCACGACTATCATCCTCCGTAGCATTAATATTCATCTGTATGAGCAGTGAGCAGAACAGATTAGCAGGAGTAATGATGAGCATGTAATGATAAGGGGACCGCGGCAGTCCCGACAGTCTGAACAGGCCTCCTTTAAACCCAACTGGAAAGAAGCAAGCGGACTCATTAATGCTTAACAGCCATTAGATGAGCATTAGTTCCTCTTTGAAGGAAATATTGCTGCTGGTTTCCATGAATCCGCAGCTGTGGAGAGCCTCTCACAGTACATTATCACCACTGGTTTGCTATTAGAGTTAGCGATCTGTTGTCAACTTCCATCTTCTTTATTGTTAGACTTGTCTTAATAGAGCTAATCAACCGCTACAGCTGCTGGCATGTTTTTCGGGATTTGATATCACACGACAAAAACAGAGCGAATGCTGAGCTGCTCTGCGATGAGGCGCCAGACACCACAGGATATTAGCTGCTTCTTCTCCGTCTCTGAATATCATTTATTAAAGTGGAAAAGAGTTATTGGCTCCCCTAAGTGGATTCTCTCCCAGTATCCTCCAGCTTGCTCACACCTCCTCCTCATGACGCGTTCACACTCGGTCAAAATCCACTGAGTGTTTTCTTTTTCTTTTTTGGGGGGATCGTAGAGATTGTAGTAAGAAGAAAGCGAATCCTATTTAAATTCAAAGATATCTAAGGTGTAGCCTGGCTTCTTCTTTTATTAATAGGAGCCAACGTTGTTAGAGGTTTGATTTTAATGACGTTAGGACTTGCGGGGAAGACCAAGTAGTGCCTTGAACAAGTTTTAAACTCCTTTATTTAAGGCATTTTATGTAGTAGTTCATAAAAATGAGGAGGAAGGAAAATTTTATATTCATCTTATCTGAACTTATCCGTACTTTAACCGTTAAACATTGCCCTGAGTTCTACTGCTGTTTTTCTTGATTTGATTTTTACCAAATGTATAAGCGATCGCAGATTATTAAAGGGTTTCACTGAACAGCTCTTAAGCCAATGTTAGTAGTTTCGTCTCCTTAGATGTTTCCTTTGTGTGTCATCAATTATTTGATCCTTTTTGAACAGACTAACGGCTGCAGGATGTTTTTTAACATGCATGCTTAAGAAATGAGAAGCTACTCATTGCATCAGTTAGGGTTAAGTAACTTGTCCGCGCAGTAACACTAGGCGAATAGGAAGCTCAGATCCATTTGACTAGTTAAATTCAGGCGTTGAATTTTTTGCCACCTAATACATAAATTATATTGTAGCATCTAATCTATATGTTGTTATGATGCAGTCAACCTTTAAAAATGTTTGGCAAATTAGACTCAGAATATAGAAAGTCAAAATAAAAGAGAGAAAAAAAAACACTCCCACGGTTCTAACCAGGCGATCATTGCCCCCTCCTCTTTGACCTCTTTACAGGACCTTTGTTCCTTGTTTATGAAGAGGAGTTGAAGAATGACGCTTCCTGTCTGGAATTTACTGTTGATGCAGAACAGTTGGCAGCAGTCTGCAGCTAAAGGTTGAAAAGCGATGGAGCTTGTCTTCAGGGCTTCCTGAACGTCCGAGCAAAAGTGGAATGGTATATAGTGGACCTCCGCCTGTCCGCAGTGCAGCATCCGCACATTTTTCTATGGAATTTAAATCCAAATCATTCAAGGAAAACATCTTTATTTACAGTTTTTTTGTAACTAAAATATTAGAAAGAAAAATGCAGCTGAAATTTTATTTAATAATTGGCTGCATATGCAAAGCAGCCAATCCAGCAGCGCCAGTCACTTTCCTTGGTGCTGATTGAATTGAGGAGTGCACTGAGTGCTAGCTTGCTAATTGTAGATCAAATCAAAGCATATTAATGTTCTAGAACGGCCCAGTCAAAGTCCAGGCCCTAATCTGATTAAGAATCTGCCTCACACTTCCAATCTGACTGAGCTTCAGCTGGTTATTATTTCTGTCTCCAGTCTAGACTGGAGGTGCAACATGCAGCAAGAGATTATAGGTGTAGTTGGAACAAAAGGTGAGTAGAATACAAATGGACGCCACACTTTAGATTTTTATTTGGACATTTTTGCGTCTACTTCACAGTTATGCTCTCTGTTGTGTTGGTCAGACACATAAAATTTCAATACTGAAGAAGTGGTTGTAGTGCGACGAAAGGTCAAGGATTATTGATGCTTTTGCTACATGATGCATTTCATTCATCCCGAATAATCAGTCTGAAAACCAAATAAGAATGTGAAAAAGTGTTAAAGGCCTCAGATGATGGTTCAACCATTGGATGTTTAATCAGATATGTTCAAACTGAAGTTGGATGTAAATATGCTGGATATTTTTGAATAACTAGCATGAAATTCAATTCCACATAAAAGCAGCAATCATCACCTTTTCCAGATGGAGATTATAACTCCACCTGTTGTTACACTTTCACACTGAACACTGTGAACCTCTACAAAAGGTCTGTAAATGTTGATGCAGTGGTGTGATTTCAAACAAAACAGCATACTAAATATTTGAACACATTTGTTTCACTTCCTGCTGCATTATGTGAATATTTGCAGATCTTTGGATAACAATATGTCTGGAAATGATTCAACTGCAAAGGCGACAAAATTATACCACCTGAATTTACTGCTGGTATTTATGTAGATGGGATTATCAATGCCAAACACCATATAGGTGAGGCATCCTCTTCTTCTTCTTCTATTGTAGAATTTGAGGTTTTAAAAAAGTTGATAAACATACATATTTATTTTTATTTCTAAAATGCGAAAACGTTTGAAATATCTAGCAAGTAAACAATTTCTGGATTACTCCCGGCGCTTGTTTAGTCACTGTCATGCTGAAATGGTTTTAATTTTAAAATGTCTGTTCTGAAAGGAAAAAAAAAAAGGTATTTGATATGAGAAATCACTTGAGATAAGGAGACTGCTGAGCCAGTTTTAATTAGAATCCAGTTCACAGTTCTTAGTCAACAGAGAAAAATAAGCTTTTTGCTTTACAAGCTGTTTGTGATTGTGGTTTATAAGATTAGAGCTGAATTCTTCCTCCCGGACTGAATGTACAAATGGAAGGAAAGCAGATGAAAATGGGAAAACTGCTCCACAGGGAAGGTGTTTGGTAGATTAGCAGCCTCAGCAGGTTGCTGGTGGAAAGATGCTCAGTGTTTTCCAACATTCATTGTGTTCGGCCCTCAGAGCAGCTTTCCTTTTTCCACCAGCACTAAATCTGGCCTGGAGCTGGAGCCAGTTCCTAACTGGTTTATACGTTAAGGGTTTGGTTTTACACAGTCATTCTAGACGTCATCATGTCTTGGCTCGTACAGTAGATGTTGTATTTCTGTTTCATATTTTCACAAATGACTGTATTTGTGTCATTGCACCCGTAAACAGATCGCTTTACATCATTACTCTGATTTATAAATGAAGTTTGAAACAACAGTTGGTGTTTCCAAGACCTAATGGCATTTCTGTTCTTTGATCAGAGAAGGAATTGCAGACATTATTTCAAACAAAATGTATAAATACCCACTAGTGATATAAAAATACCCAAAAGTGTTTAGAAATGTTGTAGAAAATGGCGTGTAGGATCCAAATGGAGTCAATAGGCATCATTATCTGGAGCAGGAAACGTCTTAGTGATGTTGCTTTAGTTTTTGAACATTGGGTTATTGATTTACTAATGTTTATTTAAAATTTCTGAAATGTATGAGAACTTCAAATGCAACACAAGTAAAAATGTGCATCCGTCAAAGGGCTGTTATATAATAAGATCAAGATGAATTACATTTTTGTTGCTCTTTTCTTACCATATAAGGACTTTTGCTCAACAATGTTCACATGCTCATCGGTAGTTTGCTTGTTGACTTGGGGTTTAGTGCCTTGCCCAAGGAAACAATGACATGAGGTGGGAGAAAAGCATTAGGTTTCTGACTCATCCACTGAGCAGCCATCCCCGTGGCAAATCCTAACAAAAACTGTTGGGTTGTTATATTTCCTGTCTTTATATAATCTGTACAGTTGAGCTGAAGAACAAACAAATTCACAAGGTGCGGAAATGTAAAATATAGCAAAGGTGGAATTACCTGGTTGAAATTTGAGCTCACACCCTTCAGGTTTATTTTGTTGAAGCACCATTTAATTTCTAATCAGTCTTGTTTTTTGGTTGGTAGTTCTTACCCACGCTACCTTTGGAAAGACGTCCAAATCGGTCCAATCGTGAGGACGTCTCCCCCTCTTTGGGCGTCTCCACAGATTTTCTATCAAATTCCGTTCTGGAGTCTTTTTATAAAGTTATATAACTTGGATCTGGATGTCTTCTTGGTGGGAGAAAATGATGCGCCTCCTCATCACTTTGTTTCCAAAGGAAAATGGAAGTTTTATATAGAGAAAGTTTGAATTTTGAATTGCTCGGTTCATATTTTATTCACCTTTTAAAACACAATTGTTCTATTTGTTGCACAGCATGTTGTTTGTTCCAACATGCTGTGCAACAGGCGCAACATGTTGCACTGTTGATATGATTGTTTTGGTGATGAATACTGTTGGTTTTTGTTCAGGACTTAACTTTTGCCGACGAACAAATGTTTCTAGTTAGCGTTTCTAGTCAGGCTTCTGTGTTTTCTTGGTTATTTTCTTGGTAAGGAAAAGCTTTCATTTGACACTCCAACTTCTTAGTAGAGACATTTATAATACAGGAGACTGTTGTCACATGTAGAACATGGCCGGTTTCTATAAGAAGTGCCTGCAGCTCCTTCAGAGATGTTGTCCGCCTCTTTGCAGCCTGCTTGAATTGTTTCCATCTTGTCTTTTCATCAGTTTTGAAGAAACGTCCACTCTTTGTAGTGCCAGCTGTAGCCTCTACTTGTTTATGACTACAGAGAATGCTACTGATTTGCAAGTTAGGACTTTAACTAAAGAATGCAAAAAAGTGTCAACAAGTTCCTACAAGGATGGCTGAAATTATTGAATCCTCATCAGATTTATTATAACTGGTGTAAACCCAGAAAGACTGAGCCCTGAAACTGAGTCAAAGTTGCCTGAACAGATTTAGTTTCAAAGGTTTCTCTAAAGTACCGAAACCTTAGAAAAATACTTTTGGAACTAGTGACTTTGATTCTCAACAGGTAGACCTAGTTTTTTGCTTAGTGCTTTTGCTCATTTTGAACATTTTTAGCACACTTAGCTCCCCCTAACTTTTTGTTTCTAGATAAATTCTAAAGCAAAAATTTACTTGGCTGCTTTGCAAACTTTCAGCTGAGCAAAGTTCAACATCTGTGTTGAAGTTTTGTCTCTCGACTGCTAGGATTCCTTCAAGTAGTTAGACGTCTGTATTCATGTTCTTGTTATGAAGTGGGTAGAAATTGTTTATGCTGCAGTTCTGTTTCCTCTCCTCATATTCTCTCTCTTTTTTTCCCCAATACTTTTATTTTAAGCAAGAATCATACAAGACAAAAATAAAACAGACAGCAGAGAAAAAGATATAAACATGAATACAAAATCTAAGGGCATTATAGAACATGTAAATTATTAATGTCAAAATTAAATTGGTTCTCAAGAGTGTTTTGAAGCAGATATAGTTTGAATTGACGTTATCTCTTTAGCATTAGCTTCTATTGTGTACCATGTTAGTGTTTGGGCATTAGTGAAACTAATGGGTATGATGAGTGCTTTAGCGATAGCACAATTAACTCCTTAGCTAGTGATGCCCACTATTGGTTCTTATTTCTTTCTACCCAGGTATGATGTGCTGTTTTCTAGATTTTTCAGCCTACTTCATGTTGTCAGGCAGGTTTTAATCCAGTGATTTCTTGATTCTACAAGTCCAGCAGGAGTGTGGTGAGGTGAACTCTATCTCAAATATGTAAATTAACAGATAATCTCAGTTTTTATCCTTGAAATTCTGTTTGGTTTTTTTTCCTACGCTATAAGCAGACCAAAACAAACGGTCCACTTGAAGATCTCAACATGGCACTTGAAACATTTCGGTTGCCTGTTGGTCTCCTTGAGCCCGCCGCCCACAGCAGCTGATGAAAGTCGTTTTCAGCTGTGGCCCAGGAGGAAGTTTCAGATTAGTTTGATTTTCTCAGTGCCACTGCCGGGCTTTAGGAGTGGAAACAGAAAACAACTGGTTAAGGAGTGGAACCAGTTTGACAGAAAACAAACAAACAAAAAAAGGAGTGATTGGTTGTCATGGCGGAGGCAACGACAAGCATCTTCTGGGACCAACGGCAACGGTGGGGTATTCCAGAAGATTGTGTCGACACATGTGGTTGTGTTTGTGTGGGTGGGACCACCGTATGAGAGTGTGTGTGACAGCTAGTAATCTACTCTCATGCATCATAGATCAAAGGGCAAAGGCAGCTGCCTGGTCATTTTACCCTCGGCCACCCTGATGGCACGGCATGCTTCCAAAGGCACCCCACAAAGCACGCACCAACATATAGATCTACAACCGGATGGAGCGCATTTTGGAATGGACGCCAATAGTTGCCATGGAAATGTGCCACAAAGCTGAAGGGGGAAACGGAGGAAGAAAAGGGTGTCGAGACGGCGCTCTGACAATATGTCGCCAGGCAACGCTCCACACTAACGAAGCTGGGTTTGATAACTTGTTGATAACACTGGTGGGAGAGTTTGAAAGTGTGTGTGTGTGTCTGACATGGACTTGTTATTAGCAGAGGCAGAGAAAGAGCCCCTGCTGAGACCAACCCAAAGGAGAGATAAGGGCAGAGACCTGCTATTAGAGGCAGGGTTAGTGGGCCTCAGCAACCTTCTCTCGGCATCTACAAGCAGAACAAAAGAGCTGGCTTCATAATGAATCACACAGAAGAACTCAAAGTGTGGTGCTTAAACATTTTTGTTTGTTTTTTTATTCAATTGTTTTGTTTTTTTTTCGTTTTTTTTTTTTTTCCAAACCAGGAATGTACTAATTTCTCCTCTCGTTAGAGGTGTGTTGGAAGGGGAAAGGGCGGGTGAGGAGCAAAGAAAGGGAGATGGGGAAGGGGAGGAAGGAAGAGAGGAGAGGACAAAACAGAGGAAGAAAAAAAAAACAACCCTTTTCACACAGAGGTGTCCCCAAAATACAAAGTCGCAACACATCACATAGGAGCGCCGCGTCGACCGGCGGCCTTCGCTCGCCGGCTATTGGCACAAAGAAGCTCACGCACGTTTTATGCACATACACACACTTTTTACCAACGGGGAGGTGAGGCAGCGGTTTTCTTTTTGTGTCTCTCTATCTGTCTCCTCTGTACCACAGAAACAGCACTTTCTTTCTCTTTTTAAAAAAAAAAAAAAAAAACGTGGGCTGGGTCCAAGGATTTTCTTCTTCTTTTTTCTTCTTTTCTTAGAAAACTTGAGAAACAGTGAGAGCCAGAGACACAACTTTGAAATATAACATCTTCATGAAGATAAGGGAAAAGAAGAACTGAGTCTAAAAGGTGCAGCTCTGCTCAAAAGTTTACATGAAGTTGTCATCGGGGTTCAATTTAAGCAAATTACTCACTTTTAATGATGCAGTTGAACCTTCCTTTTTTTCAACTTGGAGTGATTATTCAATGTATGTTGAATGGACGCCCAAATTTGGAATTGTTATGGTTGTTCAGGCTTTCATGTATACGTTCAAATCCACTAATATTTGGTTAAATTTCCCTTAGCAAATTCTACCTCAATCACAGCCTTTTGTAAGAGCCAGAAAGTCTCTTGCATAATCTTTGCTGGATATTTGACAGTTCCTTTTATAGAGTTAATTTAAAAGGTGTGCGCCATTTTATAGGATAACCAAGTGATTATTTTACCTTCAGTTTTTATAACGTCGTCAGATACGACTTAAAGTAATTTGGCTTCATAATAACGCCTGGAAATTGCGTTATTAAAACCATCACCTCTAAGTTCAACTTAAATTTACAGCTGCTCTTGAGGGACACACCAAAGTCTTTATTGAGAAAAATTGTCACAAAGGACAAAGATTGACAAGTGGATGATGTGAAGGTGAAGATTTCAAACCAGTCTATGTAAATAACCTTTGTATCAATTGTTTGACGTTGCAAGTCATATCATCAATCCAGCCCAAAGAGGAATGGTTCAAACCGAAATCACTGATCATCACATGATAGCCGATGAAAGATGAATGCAAACTTTTGATTAGACTGCAGCTGACATTCTGGAAAAAAGGAGGAAAATAGACCAGAAAGTGAACTTTTTGTTTCATTTGAGTTCAGAAATTTCAACCATTCCCCCTTTCTTGGTCAAATTTTGGACTTCCAGAAAATAACAGACACTTCATTTGGCTTGGAGGATTTTTTAAAGTACTTAAATAAACATTATACATTAAAAAAGGAAACACAAATTATTGATAATTGTACAAAAAAAAAAGGAGAATTTGAGGTGCTTTTCCCCCCTCTCTCTCTGTCTTTTGTTTTTCAAAATCAATTTTAATACAGTCAAAATACAATCCAAACTCCTCCGTGGTATTAAAAAAAAGAGAAAGAAACATCATCATGTGTGGAACAAAGTCATTTTAGACGAATGCGACACTTAGGTATGAAAGATTATATGATACTGATACAAAAACACGGCTGAAAATGTGGAAAGGTTCAGATTTTTAACACTGGCTTCACACAGGAAACATGGCAATAACACTGGAGTCTTCGTGTGTCTGCACAAAGTTGAAAATAAAAAAGAAAAAGCATAAGCTCTCCGCGGTTTTACACATAAGCCAAAAAACATGTCTGAGCAACACAAAAACAGCTTTATTAGTATGCACAAGGTGAACATAAAGCACCTCCCCACACAGCGACGGGCTGCTGCTCTCTGAGGTTGAGGTGCAGGGCACTGGTGTGTGTTTATGTATGTATTTGTGTGTGTGAAGGAGGGAGGAAAACACAGCACAATCAATCTTTTTTCTTTTTTTTTTTTTAAATCCCTTCCCCGTCCGTCAGGTGATTCACGGCAACACAGATCAGACGAAAGCAACATTTTTTATGTTGAGTGTGGGTGAGCGTGTTTGCAGGATGTTGCTCGGCAGTCGTTAAAAAACAGTGCGAGATCTGAGAGAGAGCGTGTGTGTGTGTGTGCGCGTTTCAACACAAAATTTTGGCGGGAGAAAGAGAGGAACGCATCCGAAACGTGCCGGAGTCACAGTGGATGTGTGCGTGTGGATGTTTTGCGTGTGTGTAGAGTTCAACTCCTCCGAAAATCCGTTTTTTTGCGGGATTTTTCTCTGTTTTTTTTGGCTGACAGTCCAGCACCTCAGAGGTTTCTCCTCTTCGCCAGCCACTCTTTCATGTGCTCTCCGTCCGTCCGTCCATCCTTCCTTCCTTCCTTCCCTTGGATCCTTCATCTACTACTGCTCCTATTTTTTCCTGTTTGCTTCACAGTCTCGTCTTCCCTCATCTCCCTCCCGCTCGTTTTTTTCTTTTCCTTAAAGTTCTGCATTCAAACGCCGCTTTATTCCTCCTCCCGAGACAGAGCTCTCTCTCTTCTTTGTTCTTCTTTTTTCATTTTGTCCTCTCTCTCTCTTTACCTTTCCCCTTTCCCATCCTCCATCGCCACCACCCCACCCCAGCTTCTTTTACGTCTGCCTTTTAAAATGAAAGAAAAAAAAAAATAACAGAAAAACTTTCATTGATGGTTCTACCTCAACACTTCCACAAAAATGAGGTCTAGACCTCAAAACTACAGCATAGTACGATGAGCTATAAAAATATACACAGAGTTGACCTCGGGCGGGAGGAGGAGGGAGAGAATGAAAACAGAGAAACAACTTCCAAAAACAAGGGATTTAGTTAATGTACAGCGTCCTGCAAACGTTTCCATACCGCTTGAACCTTTTCACGTTTTGTCACAACACAACCCCAAACTTCAACACATTTTAATGGGTTTTCAGTTAATAGACCAGTACAAAGTACTGCATGTTTGTGAACCCAATCACCTTCAAAGTCAAGCTGCGTAGTTTTCTCTTTAGCAGAATCGACAAGACACGCACTCCTCAATTTGCTTACCAGCGATATAATACTGATCGATAACATCATAATTTTGGCCAACAAGGCAATAACTTGTCAGTAGAGTATTGCAGTTTTTGAGCCATCAATATATTATTTTGCCAATAAAGTTATTACAGCCAAACACTGCTGCCCGCGAATAGCTGAAATTTCTGAAACCTCCTTCTGAAGATGCTTATAACTGCCTATTTTAATAAGTTTATGTGTGTGAGCTTCTTTGTGCACCAAATATACAGTAATGTGTGAATAAACGGACAGTTGTCCCCTCTACACAGTTTATTTACATAGATTAAAGAATTGCACACTGTAATACCTGCAGCTGGTACATGCAATGATACATATATAGGTGTGCATTTCTTGGACATTTTTTGCTGTTTTTTTTTGTGCAGTTGTCTGGTTTTGCAGGTTTTGTTCAGCTTGATAGTCAGAAATAGAAGTAGGCAATTTATTGTTTGCCTAGATATGAGAAAACAATTTAATTAAATTGGTGCTTTTGGTAGATAGCTCACATAATGGAACGTGCTTAAATTTAGAAAGAGAACATTGGTTATGTGACTAACGCTAGTGGCAAAAGGTTTATATTAATGGCTACAAAACTTTACTGCACTATTGATCCTTATTAAATCACTGGTTTCTATGGAGGAGTGAAAACATAAGACATCCCATTTGAACGCTGGGACAGGGATGCATCTTGTGGGAAGATGGATGTGATGAATACAGAGCAATACGGGAGGAAACTTTGTTTGGGGCATAAAATGGGTTGTGAATACAGACAAATGCCAGAATCTTCACATTGCTTCCTTTTTCTTCCTTTTCTCAATTATGCAGCCCTTTGTGTTTGTCTATTTTCATAAAAACCTAACAAAAGCATTGAAGTCTTTGGTTGTAACGTGACAAAACGTGAAAACATTTGGGAGGTATGAATACTTTTGCAAGGCACTGTGAAATATAAAGGCAAAAGGGCACGAAATAAGCAAAAAATAAAAAGCAAATGAAAACATTTAGAAACAGAAGTGTAGTTTAACAGAGTGGGTAAAAATAATAAACCAATAAAAAACATCTAGAAATTATTTACTGGATATTCATATATATAATCTATAAGTGTTGATAGCCATAAAAAAATCTCACTTTTTTGATATTCGCTCACTATTTTGTGTTTTGGTATTTAAGACAAGTCTAAAGAACACACACACTCACGCACGCACACACACAGAAAAGCACACACACACTCACATGTATGCTGAAGCACACTAACTGCACTCTAATGTGGAGCAGCAGCAGCATCGCCATAATTATTACCCAACTGTTTTGCACGCTCGCGCACAGTCACACAAACACACGTTTTATTAAAATATACACGATTCTGAGAGTCACCGATTGGTCAGACCTCATCCGGGGATCCGGTGTCGGCTCAGGGTGTGAGTCCGAGGCCCCCCCCCAAGCCTGTTTTCTCGATTGAAACAAACACGAACAAACTAGGAGGCTATTGTCGAGTTAGCGGCAAGGGGCTCGTCTCTGATTGGATGATAGAGATCTAAAAGGGGGGTGGGGTGGTGGGCAAGGCGGGTGTGGCTCTCTGAGAATCAGAGTTCGTTGGTGCCAAGTGGGTCCAGGAGCGTAGTCCTCTTTTCAAAATCCTTTCAGTCTTTTTTTTTCTTTTAAACATCCTGACACCATGTTCACACTCTTAAAAAAAAGTGTGTGGCACGTTAAAGGGTGGGGGGCTCATTTAGCTCTGAGATAACAAGACGAGGGAATTCAGAGCCTCTTGCCCAATCATGAGGGCCTTGTTAGGAAGGGTTATGTGCGGTTACAACATAACCCCTTACTCACACTTAATGGCCCAGTTGTGTGAAACAGGGTTATGGAAGGAAGGGGGGTTTATTCAGCTAGAAACACAACAGTGGCCAGGGCAAGTAGGGTGGGGGTTTCCGAAGGACAATACTGGTACTACTGAGGCGATCCAGTTTGGAGCTATGATGGCAGATTCTGTAGTGGCTTCATTTGGGAGATGTTGGGTGTGATTGGCTGGTCGTGGTTGAAGGAAGGCGAGCGTGTCCAGACGGCTGTCTCATACTTTGTAGTAAATGTTGGCCGGGCTCTGAGGCGGCATCTCCTGGACGATGTAGACGGGGTGCCCGTAGTCCCCGCTCACCTTCTCGTAGTGCGGGCAGTAGGCCGAGTCCGACGTCCGCAGGGGGATGATGATGTCGCTGGGCTCTGAGCCGTTGTTGTTGGAGCTGGTGATGCCGCCGCCACCACCGCGCTTGGGGCTGGTGAGGGACGACAGCGACAGAGGAGGGTGGTGCGTGTCGGAGTGCTTGGCGTGCCTCCGGCGGTAGCACACGACGCAGATCACGGCAGTGACCAGCAGGAGGAAGGCAGAGCCTCCTGCGACACCAGCGATGAAGGCGATGTTGGTTGACTCCAGGGGTCCGTTTTCACCGTTGCCTCCATCTCCAAAGGGCCCTCGAGGCTGGGTGGAGTTTCCACCTGAAAAAAGTACGACAAAGTCATTTATTTGAGATTTTCAGCCCCCAAACAGAGTTCAGCTGCATGAGACTACAATAGCAGCAACACCCCTTTCATCAAGTTGCTCACAACGCAAAGAAAAGAGAATATTTCAGAGGCAGATAGGGAATGGATTTATACCACTCATATGCTGTAAAACTCAGAGCTCCTCTAAGAAATTTTCCAAATGTTCTTTTATGGATTTCAATCTCGACTAAAACAGATCAACGTGTATACTTCTACTAGAGAACTAAAAATATATCCTAACCTGGCTAAAGAAAGATTAAATGAAGAATAATTTGTATTTTGTGGCTATTACCATTCTGTTATTAATAGAGTAATATTGGGAGTGTAACAAGTTGAAATTAGCTGGATAGCTAGGTTAACTGCTAAAGCACTTGCCATAACAGCAGCAGTTTCTAAACAATATAATCTTAAAAGATAGTGATGGGAAGAAGTTCATTCATTTCGGCTTGATATTTTTCCAACTTGACCTTTCTTGTAAGCAAGGAAAATGTTTTGGGGTATCCCGCAGTATGCAGAAACAGGGAAGGTAAGAGCTAGCATGGAGCACCGATGATACGTACAACCCAAGAAAACTGCCGGTATCAGTAAAAGATCATTTTAATCATGGAACGCTGCTGCATCTTTTGGGTTTTAAAACTATTCATATTCTATAGCCGGTAACATATGAATAGTAGTGAGTACTATATCAATGGGAGCGAGGAACCCTGGACAGTTTGCCAGTATGCCAAAAGATAGTTTGTAGGGTCACAGATGAGCTGGTGCCTTTCTCCAGCAGTCACTAGGTAAGAGGCAGGGTACACTCAGAACACTTCTCCAGCCAGACATGGCCCAAACAATCACACACACAATGATATCTAAATGTAGTTTTTGAGAGGCCAATTAACCCAACATGTATGTGCAATGCTAACAACTGCAGCGCCATGCAAGCCACATTTCTGAATTCATGGCATAATTGCAAAATTCTTGAAGAGAAATGTAAAATTGATACAGGCAGTTCAAAGCTTGAAATCAAAATTGGCCACAGATCACATATGGATGAATCTCTAGTTCTAGAGACTCAGTAAACACCCTGTATGCCCAGCCCTTTGAAAACTTCCTGAAGGCACCACTGAAACCCAAAGAAGCTTCTCAGTGCTTCTACATTAAACCCACCAAACAATAACACTGCATGCTTTCACAACTCCTGCTTTCATGATGCTTTGGAGAAAACATACAGTTCTTTATGGCCCTGCACCACAATACCATGAGTAATGGTGATGGTTTAGCTCAGTAAGCGGAGACTGCGTCGGCTCCAACCCAGCGGAATGCAGCAAGTATGCAGCAGATCTCACAGAAGCTTATTTGTGGTCTCTTTATTGATGTGATGAAGTGGACAGCAGCGCATATAAAACAGCGAGGAATGTCCGCAGTAAGGGAGAGGCACTCCACACAGTATATGCTTTTGTGGAGAGCCAGGCTCAGCCGCAGTGTATATCAAGGTAAGAAACTGTATTTCCCTAACCCTAAAGATGGTATTTGCTTAGTATTACAGGCGGCCACATGAAGAAAGCCTCCTGGGTCTGCTCCCACCAACGGACCACACACTGGCCCGCTCGCCTTTCTTCCTGAACGTCTTTCTCTTTATCTGTCCTCACTCTGTCTATCTGTTTTGTGAGTCTTCGTTTGCCTGAAAGTTGAGATTTTTACAGCCTCGAGTTGGCGGCTGTCCCCGCAGGAGGTCGGGTCAGAACTCAGCAGGTGAATGATGTTCTTAGGGTGGGTTTGTGCTGTTTCTCTATATATGTGTGAGTGTGTGTGTGTGCGTACAGAGCCAGGGAGCGTGTGAGCAGGAGTTTCGAACTGGTTAAGGTTGAGATAGAGTCGCTTGGATTGGCCCATCATTATTCTTGGCACACATCCCTTTCTGCCTCGCTCCTGCGTCTCCCTCTGTTTCCTCCTCCCCTCCCTCTTCGCTCCGTGGTCCTCGCTGTCTTTGGGTTATTGTAGCCGTAATGACCTACCTTGCTCTGAGCTCAGTGCCTGGCAACAAAGACACACTGGTACACTCAGATACTGACACGTACATACACACAATCATATGTGCGGATACACACCGGCTCGCCTCACCGACCCCCTCCACTCCGCGCGCCCCGTCGCGCTGGACCGACTGGGAGCAAAACCCTAATGCCGGACGTCGATTATGCTCCCTACTCCCGCTCTCTTCCTCCCTCCATTAACCCAACATCCCTCACTATCCGTCTCCATTATGGCCGCCGCTTTTCACCAAGTCTCTTTATTATATCCTCTTCTCTTTTACCATTCTTCTCTCCCTCCCCCCCTCCATTTTCCAACTCCTCTTCCTGTTTTTATCACCAGAGTTTAGACTCTGAGGCTTTATTCTCCATTTGCTTCCATTAACCATTTTATATCAATAATGAATTCACCTTAGAGACAAACACGCAACAAGCAAGAAATAATAAAAAAAATAAGCACCACCACCAGCTGTCCGTATTCTTCCACTTCACATTTACAATCACGCTAAATTATTGGGAATGTTTCAAGAGTTTCTGAAGGTTTCCACAGAATATTTACTCTTTAAGACTTTTATTAATTCAATTGAAAACCTAAGCTCAATAAAGTGCCAAGGAGAGTAAGCTCCTCTAAGCCTACGTTATGATTTTCAATGCTCCTCTAGCAGAGGAGTTGAAGTATCTTTGGTGAAGGATGGAGCCAGAGACGGATGGACGGGCTGAGGCTTGGTTTTCAGGAATATGGCCACTGCGGTGGCTCAGAATGATCTGAGCTATAAAATAAATCTCTCCATTTATCATTTGGTCTACAACAAGAGTGTCCAACTCCTGTGGCGGAGAGCTACTGTCCTGCATCCCTTCTCTAACACACCAAAATCAAATGATTCCCTCGATACCAGGCCTCTGCAGAGCTGAAAGACATGGACTCATTGGGCTCAGATGTGTTGGAGAAAAGAAGTTGCAGAATAGTAGCTCTTCAGAACCAGGATTAATGAGATATGGACCATGACAGAGTGCGATGCCGGAAACACCTTTGTCAACTCAGAAGTGTTTATAAAGTTGTTTTTTTTTTCTCAAGTCTGTCATAAGAATCTTTATACCTAGACTACTTTGCTTCAAAGCTTTAAAAACGTATCTCGATGCCACATTCTAGCCAGCTATTAAAATGAAACATTTGAACTGCTTAAGCCACTGGATTGTCATGCTTCATGCTTTAGCTGTTTCTATGCTCCAACACCTGATTCAAATTACCTCCAAAACGTGTCATTAAACACTGCAGCTTTGTTAATCATTTAAGTCTGGTAGCAGGGAAACACCTACAGAACAGTAGAACCTGAGGACCAGGATGGTGAACTATTGATCAAAACGTTCAATTATCTAAAGACGTTTTTTTTTATTTGCAGGGAATGCTGATTGAATTCCTTATTAACAAAAATCCAAATTTAGGAAATAACTCATTATTATTTGAGACGTTGGTGTATTTAAGACATTTTAAGAACTAAGATGTCTATGTCATAACTGCTGCAACAAGCTGAACGTTTAAAAGTGTCTGTGTTATAGCATGTAGGTAAAAGAATTACAGCTTGGCCTTATTAATGAGTCTCCAGGTCACTTTTTCACTGGTTGCACTGGTGCAACTGCTATAAAAAGGTTGCACTTAAACTTTTCCCAGCTATTTCTACTTCCACAAAAGCACATTTTTAAAGGTCACATTTTTATCATTTCCCTGACAGAATGACAGCTATGCGCATTAAATGTTCACACACAGACTCTAGCAAGTCTGTGCTGGTTATTAATATAAAAGAATGATAGGAAATGTAGAGAAAAAGTATTGCAGTAAGAGTTGAAGTGATCTTCCGTTGTGCTGCACTCTTGGCTTTAATGTGGAACTACTCATAAAACCTAAAACAACCATTTATAGCACGATCTAGTTTTTTTTAAATTTAAAAACAGATGAACAACAATTACAGCTCCTGCTGCTAAAATAATTGAACACATTGGCCATTACAGTCATAATAATGTTTAATAACAGTTTTCAAGAGCCTATTGTGTAGATTATTATACATTTTATCACTGTGCCTTTTATAGAGTAACACCACAAGTATTACAATGTAATATTATTTGGTTAATTAGAAAGGCAATCTGCTCAACAAACAGTTGGCGGCTTAATAGGCAACTTTGGCTGCAAAACTTTCATAGTTTCCACAGTAAAAGTGTATATTTGGAAATAATTTCTCGACAGTCTAATTACTTTTTCTTGTAAAAATGCTAGGTTGTATCCTTTTTTAGGCTGCTGTCCTGCAGTGCACAGTAATGGGTGGGGAAGGGGTCATACAAGTAGACACTCCAGCCATTTTTTCTTTTAACTCGAAAACCTTGGAATATTTTGATGCTTGACTCTTATGGGTTTGTAGACTAAGGTGACACTATTAAAGAAAATTGAGAAATAAATAGATATACTTATGTAATAGATTGCTTATGTCTCACTCAATGACCGTTGGAGTTGGGTACTAGCTCCCCCGCAACCATACAAACACAAGCAGCCATATCAGACCCCACTATTAAAACCCTAAGCAGAACATGTGAACTCTTGTGGCCCACCATGTTCAACCAAAGAAAAACACATGCAGCATTTAAGTTCAGCCTGTTTAAATTTTGCAGCGTTGGTGTAGATATGGGATTTCTGATCAGTTTTTTTTATAAGAGGCAGCCTGGTTTAGCTGTAATCAAAGACTGTGCACTGCAGCATCAGGTGCACATAAAAGCTTTGCTGGAGGATTATTTAATTAAAGCTGATTGTGACGAAGCTATAGCAATAACTCTAAAAAAAAAATAAAAAAAAAATGTTTGCATATTAAATCTAAAACAGTCCAAAGCTTTGTGGTTAACGTCCATGACTCCATCTGCATAATGAAAGCTCCTCCTCATACACAAGAGACAACAATCATCAGGAGCGCCTGATTCTCTGATATGAAGCAAACCCACGGATGTTCACTCTCAGTGGACTGTAAAGAGTGGGTTAGTGCTGAGTGAATAATTATCAGCGTGTTCTGATCCGGATGAGTGGAGGTTGGTATAAATTAGATGACACAGAAAGTAAAATCCTAAAATAAAGAGCCCCCCCAGCCCCCAACCCTCTGTCTATTTCGATATTGCACTGGGATTCGATGGATGGAAATGATTTTAATCTGACGATCAAAAATCGTAAGGAGCTAAAAATAATTTTAAAAAATGTATGTGTGGTTAAGAGTAAATCAAATCATCCTTGTTTAAAAATCCAAAAGGTGTGAGGTCTGTTGTGAGTGTGTGATTAAGTCATTCATGCGGGCAGAGATACATACTAATGTTGCTTCTTTCACTCCTCACATATAGGATTTATGCACAAGTGATGTGAGAAAGCGCGAATGCATCAATTTACACATTCTCTACGGAAAATTTAGTCAGAAAAAAAAAAAGAAAAATGGGAGCGGACGCAGCTGAGTGTGAATCATGTCTTTTCCCCTTCAGTGAATGACTTTGACTTAGAGCGAGAATCTGCTTGTTGCTGTGTTTCACCTCTCCTCTCACTCTGTCCCATCACTCCCTCCATGCATCTGGTCCTCTCATCTTTCCATCTTTTATTTCAATCGTTTATGTCCCCTGACAAAACTACAGAATCCAGGCCACAATGACTCCTTGCCCTTTTCTTTCTTTCTCCTCCTGCTTCTTTCTGCCCTCCCTCTATTTTTCTTGTCCTTCTCCCAGGGTAGCTATTAGCCATCCCTCTCTCGCCGGCAGCACTTAGCTAGAAGGAGGAGAGGGATAGAAATATGGAATTAAACAGAGAGATCTGCAGATGTCACCACTGCATATTCTCCATCTGTCGCCTCCCTCCCTTCCTGCTTCCCTCTCCCCTCTGTTGCTTTTCTGTATATCTTTTCTCCTTCCATCTATCCATTTTGTGGACGGGTTTGCTAGTGGGATTATCGTCTGCTTACCTGGGATTCTGCTGGTCGTGCGTCCCGCTGGCTGGTCCTTCTTCGGGGGAAGTCCGTACTGGCCTTCATAAAGAGAAATGAAAGGGCGGATAAGAGGAGGAATATTCTTCTAAAAAATTGTCATTTTCTTTCCAAAAATTTCAAACTGAAATTTTGGAATTTTCTAAGCTTGGTTATAAGCTTGGTCTTATAAATATAAGATGTATTATATCTTATAAATATAAGACTTACTTATATTTACAAAGTCAATCATTATTGGTTTCTTCTTTCTGTCTTTTTAGACACATAGGTTAGTGGATGGATGGATGGATGGATGGATGGATGGATGGATGGATGGATGGATGGATGGATGGATGGATGGATGGA